>JASDQU010242487.1:3868-18642 GCA_032191745.1 Picea mariana | reverse complement strand
ATTCTGCCCAAAATGCAGAAAAAGGCATCCTTTACGAGAATGTCCTTTGGACAATGTTTCTGTATGTGCAATATGTACTGAAAATCATAAAACAGAATATTGCCCATCCTTATTTGGATTGCAAGCCATATTCAAGGGAGGGGAAGCTCCAGGAACTCCATCTGCACCTAAGAGGCCTTGGCAACCTAGGAACTCGAATATGTATCAAGAACCATCCCCACAACCTTCCAGCTACTATCCAACCTTCTCTCAACAACAACAACATCCATGGAAATTGCCAAATTGGCCTCCGCAAAATATCCCTGCTCAACCTTGGTACCAGGGATGGAGAGACCCTAATTTTGGAAATAACCAACAATGGCATGCAGTACCAATTCCTCAGAATCCATGTACTCAATATCCTCCAAACATACATCAGTTATTGCCTGGTTTTACTCCACCTCCTTTACCACCCATTAGACAAACTCCTCAGCCTCAAAATCCACCTCGCCCCACCATATTGCCCGCTCAACCCATTCCAAATCCTAGAAATAGACCACCTCTGCCACTCCATAATGCTGATTTTCAAAATTACCCAGCTTACACCATAAACCCCATTTCCATACAAGAAACACAGCTGAGATCTGGAAAAACTTTAAATAAAACTCATCCTGTAACAAGAACAACACCAAAGGTAATTATCCAAGAACAAGAAAAAGAACCTATAGATGATTTATCAAATGGGGCATCTTTGAAAGATGTTATCATTCCAAAGCATAAAGTATCTGAATCACAGCGTAACATACAAACTCAGGTTCCCCAAACACCTCCTTTTCCTGAAAGGTTGCTCATTGAAAAACCAATTGTTCAATCTGAGTTTGACATCATGAATGAACTAAGAAATGTCCGTGTTAAGATTCCATTGTTACAAGTGATCAGAGATGTTCCCATCTACGCCAAAACCATCAAAGAACTCTGCATTAAGAAACCAGGTCGGAAATAGAAAGATCCACCCACCATACACCTAGTAGGCCAGTCATCGAATTGTATTTCTGAAGTGCCTAAAATTTTGAAGTATGCCAACCCAGGGAACCCAGTAGTTTCAGTGACTATCAACAATGTTTCTATTGGTAATACTTTAGTCGATATAGGTGCAGCCATTAATATAATGACTATTAATACATTTGAACTGTTGCAACTAAGTCAATTCCTTCATCCTACCCCTACAGTTCTTGAAATTGCTGACATAACAACTATAAAACCTATTGGAGTCCTCGATGACATTCTTGTTACATTAGCTTCGTGGGAATATCCTGTCGACTTCATGATTATTCATTCAAAGGACCCCACGAAAGGCCATCCAATCATTCTAGGGAGACCTTGGTTGGCCACGACCAATGCTTTCATAGGATGTCATGGTGGGGATATGTTCATCTCAAATGGCATTTCTTCACATAAACTTACTCTTTTTCCACCTACTCAACCGGTTACAGAAGAATTATGGTGGCTAAAATGTCCCTATCACGAGAATGATAAGGGAGAATCTTTATTCTCTGTTGATGAGTTTCACGCACTACAAGAACCTACAGAGGATGATATTTTAAGCCAATTTCTTTTTGTGATAGAAAATGTTGAGTTCCCACAAACATATTTTCAATCCGATCAAATTTTCAGAGAGGAATTTCAAGAAAAAAGTGAGTTATTTTCCTCGTTTTCACCATCTATGGTTTTCACCATTGATGAGCATCTGGGGTCATATACCATTCCAGTAGAACTTAGCCCAGGAAAATGCCTATACATCAACTCTGAATTAAGTCTCAGCCAACAGGAACAGTTAACAAATCTTTTGAAAGAACAGTCAGGGGCATTTGCATGGGAATACATTGATATGAGAGGAGTGCATCCTGACACCTGCATTCAACACATATATATCCAACCAGAGATAACCCCAGTAAGATAACCAAAAAGGCATATGAATCCAATCCTAAAAGATTTTGTGAAAGAAGAATCACAGAAATTATTAAACGTTGGATTCATCTATCCAATTTCTGACAGCAAGTGGGTTTCACCTCTCGTTGTGGTATCTAAGAAAATTATAGGGAAATGGAGAATGTGTGTAGACTTTAGGGAGTTGAACAAGGAAACCCTGAAGGACTACTTTCCCTTGCCCTTTATAGATCAAGTTTTGGATACCTTGGTTGGAAAAAGATACTTTTCCTTTCTCGATGGATATAGTGGATACAATCAGATTCAAATTGCTCTTGAAGACTAGGACAAAAAAACATTTACGTGTCCTTGGGGAACTTATGCTTATAAAGTGCTACCTTTTGGACTATGCAATGCTCCTGCAACATTTCAGAGAGTAGTCCTTGGGATCTTTGCTGACTTAATTCATGATTGTATGGAAGTATACATGGACGATTTTACTGTTTATGTTAACACTTTCGAAGAAGCCTTAAGTAATCTTGAGAAAGTCTTGATTCGCTGTCAGGAATCAAATTTATCGCTTAGTCACGAAAAATGTAAAATGTTATTAACTGAGGGAATAGTGTTGGGTCATCATTTGTCTGCAGAAGGAATTAAAGTTGATCCAGCCAAAATTGAAGTGATAGTTAAACTTTCCTCTCCGAAAACCCAAAAAGATGTGCAAAGTTTTTTGGGACATGCTGGATATTATCGTTGATTTATTGAAAACTTTACAAAGATAGCCAGCCCCATGTTTAAACTGTTAGCAAAAGATGCAGAATTTTGTTGGGATAACAATTGTCAGAATGCTTTTAAGAATTTGAAAGCAAAATTGTGCATGGAACCTATTCTAAGAGGACCAAATTGGTCTCTTCCTTTCCATATTTCAACTGATGCCACAGACACTGCTTTAGGAGTGCTTGGACAAAAAGAAAACCAACAAAACTATGCAATTTACTTCACTAGCAAAAACCTTACTCCCCCTGAATTGAACTACACTATAACAGAGAAGGAATTTTTAGAAGTAGTTCATGCCATTAACAAATTTCGTCATTACATCACTGGATATGAGGTTTTTCTACATACGGACCATTCTGCTATCAGATTTTTGATGAACAAACCAGTTACTACTGGAAGAATCACACGATGGCTTTTGCTACTTCAAGAATTTAACATCACTATAGTTGATCGGCCAGGAAAAGAAAATGTAGTTGCGGATTTTCTTTCTCGTATTCCTCAAGATAGTACTGACATTCTAGTGAATGATAATTTCCCTGATGAACATCTGTTTGCAGTAGCTGTTAAGACCCATTGGTTTGCAGATACAACAAATTACTTAGCTATAGGAAGACTGCCAGCTCATTTGTCACCACCACAAAAGAAAAGAATTGTTCAGCAAAGTGCTTACTACTCTTGGGTAGGAAGTGATCTTTTCTATACAAGTCTTGATATGATCATTAGGAGATGTGTTCGGGAAGAGGAGATTCCCGATATCCTTCAGGCCTGTCATGATGGGCCATGTGGAGGACATTTATCTGATAAGAGAACGACATTTAAAGTCTTACAATCAGGATACTATTGGCTGACACTGTTTAAGGATGCAACAAAATATGTGACAAGCTGTGATAGTTGTCAAAGGATGGGAAGACCTACTGTAGCAGACGAGATGCCCTTACGACCGCAGGTTGTGATTGAACCATTTTATAAATGGGCACTTGATTTTGTAGGATCGATTTCCCCAATGTCGAGGAAGAAGAAGTAAATCTTGGTTTGTACAGATTTTGTGACCAAGTCGGTAGAGGCAAAATCCTTATATCAAGAAACTGAGAAATTAGTGGATTAATTTATTTATGAAGATATCTTTACCTGCTTCGGTGTACCACGAGAGATTGTTACTGATCAAGGTGCCCAATTTACTTCTAAGTTGATGAAATAACTCACAGATAAATATGGGATAAAACACTGTAAGTCTTCCCCATACCGTCCACAAGCCAATGGGCAAGTGGAATCCACGAATAAAGTTCTAGAAGCTATTCTGACCAAGACAATACATTTACATCACAAAGATTGGGCGGATAGGCTTCTAGAGGCTTTATGGGCATACCGGACTACATGGAGAAATACCACTGGTCATACCCCTTATGAATTGGTATTTGGCAAGCAAATTCTCCTTCCCATAGAATTTCAGATTCTTACCTTCTACGTAGCAGTAGAGTTGGGGTTGAATTTGGATGAGGCACAGAAACAGAGAGTCATCCAACTAAATGAATTAGGAGAAATTAGGTAAGATGCTCTTCAAAGAACTATCCTTGTACAAAATCAACATAGCAAATGGCATGATAAATACATTAAGAAAAAGCATTTTCAACCAGGGGATTGGGCATTGCTTTTTTATTCCAAATACAAAACTTTCAAAGAAAAACTTACGACAAGGTGGTTGGGACCTTATGAAGTGGATACTATTTTTGATAATGGATATGTCATAATCAAGACCATAGATGACTCTCAAAATTCCTTTGTAGTAAATGGACATCGATTAAAAGTGTATAACAAACCGTTGTCAAGAGATGATTTTCTACAGGAAATTGCCAAACAAACAGAAATAAAGATAGTAGGAGAAGAGTCTTCTCCTCTTGCTAATCCTTGATCATTTTTGTTGTTTTAAGATTTTGTAAATAATAAAATTTTAACAGAAAATAAAAAATCAAATAATAAAATATATATATAAAAAAAAACATTTCTTTTTGGATATGTTGATATATTGTTTTCAGTTTTGTAGGCTTTTCAAAGCAAGTACAAAATTGAACTTCATCCCTCTTTCGCAACAGGTAAGAAGGTAAGACCATTTTATTTTATGAAATTTTCTTATCAATATGTATTGTCTTGTTTTGAAATTAATAAATTTGAGCTTGTTTGCTCCCATTGAATTGTTCATTAAAGTATGAAAGGGGCATTTATTAGGGATAGGATTATTCTTTACCAGGCCTGATGAATTATGATGGGAAAGAAACCCCCCTAGAGTTTTCTTTTAGAATTTTCTCAGACTCTCAAAACATGAGAAAGCAATGAGCATATACTAACTTGGGCTCATAAAATCCACAAGTAAGTGATTACTGTTCCAGAAATTATTCTCTGCAAGATTTCTATCTGCACTCGCGTTAGATGATGTGTAATACGTTAAGGTCCACCTTCCAACAAGTCTCACTCCATCGACACCAACACCTTATCTGGAGTAGAGATTAGAGACTACTTAGTACCTTGGACTCTGCATACCTCAATGGCAGATTTCCTTGCTAACAACCATGAGAATACATCAATGTCTCTTGGTTGATAGATCCTACAAGTGACTCGACACCAAGACCTTTATTTGTACCTATTAGGATGTACTATAGGTACCTTGAGGCCCATTGACATCATTGGTGGGTCATCTCGCATTGGTTAACGACATTCATTAATGGCCGGTAATCCAATGATTTATTTTTGTGTTCGACTCTAGAACATTTATTCACACAAATAATAATTGTACCATGGCTTAAAGCTTTGAAGATGTTGAAGACATAATTTTAATTGATCCCTTTCAGGAAGGAACAAAAGACAGGTTCAGGGATAGTCATCAGATAATTTTCTTTCATAAACAGGAAGTCTTTTTCTCAGCAAGTTATTATTGGTTCAAGTTTCTCTGCAGATTTCGGGTTATTTCATCCGTACCAGTCAGTGCCAGATAGAATCCATCGGCTACAGTGGTTATCAGAAATACAAATTCAAATTACAATTTTAGCGCTCTCCAAATACAGACTTGACTTCAAAGATCTCTATAGTAAGAAATGCATAACAAGGGAATAGGTAATCCAATTCAGGTACGCTTAGTTTCATGTTAGTTTAATGTATTAAATTACATATTAATAATTTGAACTGGGAATGCCTCGATACTCCATAATATTTCATTATACCTATACTCTGTACCTAATAAACCAATCCTTCTTGACATTTCATATAATGGGAAATGCACTACATTATCTTGGCTGGATTCAACACGATTCATATGTAATAATATTTTGCAAACGTGTACAACCATCATAATTTCCTTACATGCTATCGATCCTCACGACATTTCAAACGTTCTTCTATAATTCCTCTCACGACTACTTCACACATCATACTCTATTCCTCTGTTTCCCTCATCTAATTCCGCTGCTCACCTGTGGATCTTTCCTTTGATACCGAGTGAAATTATGGTGGAAAATCATCATGAACCTGAGACTTATGCAGATTTGGAGGCTCTTCCTGAGTATGAAGCCACCAAACACATTTTTTAGAAAGCTGGATGGGAGTCGTTCTTCAAGAAATTTGATGGGTATGATGATTCGATTACACTTCAGTTTTCTCTGCATTTTCATGGTGGACTAGATAAAGTGGGCGAGCTAGAGTTTGAAGTCACAGAAAAATTCATCTTTGAAGCAATTCAATTACCTAGCACTGGTCAGAAATGGACGAAGGGCCAGCCCGTCGACAAGAAGCTCTGCATGCAGCTCCTGCAACCACAGTACCGGAAATTACAATGGTTAGAGGGCACATCAAGGTCATGGTTGGAACCAAAATGGGCTCAGTTGCTATCCATACTCCAACGCTACCTCACTTGCGAAGGACGGTACACGATCGTGTTTCCATGTCATGCTTGACTCTTGCTACATTTCAAAGGTAACCATTTGATGAACATCCCCTATTTCCTGTTGAAGAGCTTAAAGAAAATGGTAGAACAGGTCCGCAAAGCCAAAGATTTTAGAGGTAGCTTATTTCATTTTGGTCTTGTCAAAATTTTGGTTAAGTCTACTTTATCCCACAAACAAGAAACTCAGGATATGTTCATTGTAAGAACCCTAGCTTCTGACAAATCTAGAGATAAAAATATTAAGTCCGCTCCTCCACAGAAGAAGTCGAACTCTAAGAAAAAGGGTGTTAAAACCCTGGCCAAAATCTGTGATGACCCTAAGAATACACCAGATTGCACAATTGAGGCCAGTGATGATAATCCTGGTACAGAACATTCATTTGATGTCCATGGTTCTGATGGTGTGGAAACTAACCATGAAAGAATGGAAAACACTGTTCCTACAGAGGCAAATGTTGAAATTCCGATTTCTCCTCCAACTGCTACAAATATTATTGATGTGGAACAACTTGAAGAGTTAATTGACAAACCTAGGAGAAGCCCCAAATGAAAATGCACACGAACACTGTCAGGTATGGATAACTCTGTGCGTAGTTACCCACCATAGGAAAGATTAAAAAGTGTGGATGATCATGAGGAGGCACCAGAGTCCTCTGAGATGACATGGACTCTCTCCCAATTGATTCGAAAAGTCTGTAAAGTCAATCAGCAAGCTAATGCGCACAAAGAAATTGAGCAGGACAAGCCAATTCAAATGCCAATGGATCCCCCTGTTCAAGTGTATAAGGAGTTTAATCCTAAACTCAGTCCAGTCAACAACCCTGATCAAGTGCATGACAAGTTTACTCCTGAACTCAGTCCAGTCGACAACCCTATTCAAGTATATGACGAGTTTACTCCTGAACCTAGTCTAGTCGACACCCATGATCAAAGACCGAATGAGTTCACTCATGCATCCAGCCCTCAAACACAATAAGGACATGGTAAAACATTTGAATCTTACTGTGAAATCTCTTCCAGTAGATCCTTGAGACCAATGGTAGCCAGATTAGAAAGCAGGAATCACAGGTTGAAAGAGAAATTACATGAATACACCATACTGGATTGGCACATCAAAACAAAAAATGAACTTATGAAACTCAGGCAAGCTCATTTCTCATCCAAGATTGAACGACTAAAACGAAAAAATAAAGGTCTTTTTCAGAAGAATAAGAGACTGTAGAAGATTTCCAGGAAGCACATCATCATTAATCGAGTTCTTAAGAAGGAAATCAGAAGCATGAAGAAACATGAGAAATTGCAAATGTTGGTTGCAGCTGCTGCAACACTCTGATGAATCTCAGCTTTTGACTTTTTGTTGTCTGAGGACAGGCAAAGACTTCAGCTTGGGGGAATGTTAGTCTCTAGTTTTGACTATTTTTTTGCCTATATCATGTCAAATATACCTCCATTTTCATATCTAGTATCATTTCCTTCTGGCCTTACCATGACACATTTGACATCCTTTTACAACTAAATGGGGCTATTCAAGGTATTCCTATGATTCAAGTTATTTTTAATGTATTTTGATATTTTAAACTAATGTTGATACTAACGTGACATGAGTTAGGTACTGTTCCTTTGAAACAGAACTTATCAGTACCAGGTACCGGCTCGCACTTAGTGGAGATTCCAAAGAAGATGCCAAAGACTTGCACGACATGGCCATAGTGGTTTGACAGTCTGATTCATATGATTGATTGAGTCATAACTCAATATGCTGACTCAGGGTGAGATTGTAGAACTGTTTTATTAAAATTCTTTATGATCCACGCTTCTTGACACTGCATGTCATGAAGCTGTGAAGTTTGTTTTAACTGACTATGAGTCATTTTCGGATCTGAGATCCGTTTATATTAATGCACCTATGTTTAAAAGTATTTTGGAGAGGATCTATATAAACTGGGATCTCTCTCAAGAAACGTTGGTTACAATATGCTATGTGATACGATTTCTGATAATACAATTTGCTATGCGTTATGTTATTCGCTGTTAAATGATTTGAGTTGTTTTATGAATTATGGAGCGTGAAGTATGAAACAATTTTTGCATGGAATGACCTGAGTAGCTTTGGTTTCGTTTTAGGGCGATTGCACCTCTTGGTTGGGCCCGCCAACAGGTTCAATTCGTTGTGTCTTTTCCACAATAGAGTTAGTTTAGTTTTAGTTTTAGAATCTTCATGTAAGTTAGTTTTGAGCTTGGAATTACTCTGTTAGATTCTTGCTTAGCCATTCTTCGGTTAGATCATTTTCAGTTTGATATTATCTCATATATTGATGAACGTTGAATGCATTATTTATCTCTGTAGAAATTGAAGAATGAACCAAGTGCTTAACCTAGATTTGCTCTGTTTTTAGTTTTCAATTTGATCATGATTTAAAGAGAATGGGAGTTTATATTTACTATGTTCTGTTAGGATAGTTTAGCTTATAGTCTGTTTTTAGTTTTCAGTTTGATCATGATTTAAAGAGAATGTGAGTTTAGATTTACTCTGTTCTATTAGGATAATTAGCTTATAGTCAGATTAAAGGAAGCTTCCAGTACCTGTAGGGTAAATAGGACATTTATTTGTTTCACCTGTGGTTAGATTTAGAACTATTTTTGATGCTTAGATTAAAAGGTTTTTAAAAATGATCTCTCTTTTATGGTTTAGATAGATATGATGATGATTAGATGTTTAAGCTAATGGTAGATGGTCTTGGGAGATTACATCAGATCAGAAATAGAAGTACCTGTACTTAAACTCAGAACTGTTTTCATTTGATGAATTAGACAAGAGATGATTAGTTTCAAGATAATCATTAGAGTTAAATTTCTAAGAGTAAGTTTTTGTTTTCTTCTCAGAATAACCTTTAGATAGGAATTATAATCTTACCAGCACATATAGTGTAGCAGCTCTAAGTTCACTTACCCTAGTTTGACAATTCAGTGTTTCCAGGTAATTAAAAATCTTTAATATAACAGCCTGACATTTTTGGCGCCGTTGTCGAGGTGTTGGTTATTTTCTTAAAATGTATTTGGTTTGGTGTGGTATGTTAGCAGGTTGATGAAAGAGGAGCTGTGAAACGAAGGGTGAGAACCGACATATCTGTTATCAAAGGTTCCTCTGAAACTCAATCTTAGTTTTTCTTTCATCTAGTATGTTTTCATGAGAAATAGAGATCATAGAGGTAGATTTAGAGGAAATAAAAAACAACAAAAAGAAAAAACCTCCACCCAAAAAGCAATAGAAACTGAGACTGGAACTCTGGCTGAGGAAACCATAGAGCAAAACATAGAACCAAGAAACACCACATACCAACAAATTCAAATTTCTGGTGATCCAAACTTGGTTGACACAGTTAATCCAGAAGAAGTGCAAGCTATTCTTAGGAACCCTGACACTATAGTTTCAAAAATAGCAACTGCAACTATTGAATCAAAGGTAATAGGATCCTCAAAAGAACCAATAGGAGATAGCAATTATGTCAAAAAGAATCCAGAGAGGTGGGATTTCACACCCTCACCAAAGAAAGATCAGATTGCATATACAATTTTTGGTAACCTTTAACATGGCAGAAAGAGGGAGAGAATTGGATAGAAGAGAACGAGGAGAAATTCATGTTTAAAATGAAGAAGAAGAATAAGTAGAGACTGAGCTAAGACCAGAAACCACCTTTGGGTTTCCTATTTTGGATTTGGTCCAGAATGTCAATATGAAAAATATCCCACCTTCGGCACTACCAACCTTTTATGGGAAAAGTAGTGAAGACCCAGATGTCTTTCTTTTTGAGTTTGACATCCTATGCAGGAGTTATAAATATATCCAGGATGCACATAAACTGAAGTTGTTTCCTGCTACCCTAAAAGATTCTGCATTACGTTGGTTCATGAGTTTATGAGAATACAACATTAGATCTTGGGAAGATATGAAGGTAAAATTTTTAAAGAAGTACCAGGACTATTGTAGCCCCAAGGATTCTCGAAATGAAATTTTTAAAATGCAACAACAAGATGAAGAGAGCCTTGAGGATTTCTTAGAAAGATTTACATATACTCTTCAAAAATCTAAATATAATGATCTCCAAGATGAAGCAATCAAGACTCTTTTCTTAAAAGGGGTTTTAGATGAATATATTGACACTCTCAATTTAAGGGCTTCAAGAGAAATTTATCAAAAAGACTTTGAAGCAATCAGAGAACTATGCAGAACTTACTCGAGAAGTAGGGGGAAAACTGCAAAAAGTGTGAGAGAACCTGTCAACAAAAACACCAAAGTACCCACATCTGGTGGAGTTACTAGAATTGAATTGGGAAACCTTTTGGAAAATTTTAAAACAAACATTTTTAGAACAATTGGATCTCAATTAGACACTCTGTATATTAAGAGAAAGCAGGAAGAGGAAAACCCTGTATTAAGCATATTCTGCCCAAAATGAAGAAAAAGTCATCCTTTACGAGAATGTCCTTTGGACAATGTTTCTGTATGTGCAATATGTACTGAAAATCATAAAACAGAATATTGCCTATCCTTACCAGGATTGCAAGCCATATTCAAGGGAGGGGAAGCTCCAGGGACTCCATCTGCACCTAAGAGGCCTTGGCAACCTAGGAACTTGAATATGTATCCCCACAACCTTCCAGCTAGTATCCAACCTTCTCTCAACAACAACAACAACATCCATGGAACTGGCCAAATTGGCCTCTGCAAAATGTCCCTGCTCAACCTTGGTACCAGGGATGGAGAGACCCTAATTTTGGAAATAACCAACAGCAACATGCGGTACCAATTCCCCAGAATCCATGTACTCAATATCCTCCAAACATACATTAGTTATTTCCTGGTTTTACTCCACCTCCTTTACCACCCATTCAACAAACTCCTCAGCAGCCTCAAAATCCACCTCGCCCCACCATATTGCCCGCTCAACCCATTCCAAATCCTACCAACAAACCACCTCTGCCACTCTATAATGATGATTTTCAAAATTACCCAGCTTACACCATAAACCCCATTTCCATACAAGAAACACAACTGAGATCTGGAAAAACTTTAAATAAAACTCATCCTGTAACAAGAACAACACCAAAGGTAATTATCCAAGAACATGAAGAAGAACCTATAGATGATTTATCAAATGGGGCATCTTTGAAAGATGTTATCATTCCAAAGCATAAAATATCTAAATCAAAGCGTAACATACAAACTCAGGTTCCCCAAACACCTCCTTTTCCTGAAAGGTTGCTTATTGAAAAACCAATTGTTCAATCTGAGTTTGACATCATGAATGAACTAAGAAATGTCTGTGTTAAGATTCCATTGTTACAAGCGATCAGAGATGTTCCCATCTACGCAAAAACCATCAAAGAACTCTGCATTAAGAAACCAGGTCGGAAACAGAAAGATCCACCCACGATACACCTAGTAGGCCAGTCATCGAATTGTATTTCTGAAGCGCCTAAAATTGTGAAGTATGCCAACCCAGGGAACCCAATAGTTTCAGTGACTATCAACAATGTTTCTATTGGTAATACTTTATTCGATATAGGTGAAACCATTAATATAATGACTATCAATACAATTGAGCTGTTGCAACTAAGTCAATTCCTTCACCCTACCCCTACAGTTCTTGAACTTGCTGACAGAACAACTATAAAACCTGCTGGAGTCCTCGATGACATTCTTGTTACATTAGCTTCGTGGGAATATCCTGTCAACTTCATGATTATTCATTCAAAGGACCCCACGAAAGGCCATCCAATCATTCTAGGGAGACGTTGGTTGGCCACGTCCAATGCTTTCATAGGATGTCATGGTGGGGATATGTTCATCTCAAATGGCATTTCTTCACATAAACTTAGTCTTTTTCCACCTACTCAATCGGTTACAGAAGAATTATGGTGGCTAAAATGTCCCTATCACGAGAATGATGAGGGAGAATCTTTATTCTCTGTTGATGAGTTTCACGCACTACAAGAACCTACATAGGATGATATTTTAAGCCAATTTCTTTTTGTGATAGAAAATGTTGAGTTCCCACAAACATATTTTCAATCCGATCAAATTTTCATAGAGGAATTTCAAGAAAAAAGTGAGTTATTTTCCTCGTTTTCACCATCTATGGTTTTCACCTTTGATGAGCATCTGGGGTCATATACCATTCCAGTAGAACTTAGCCCAAGCAAATGCCTATACATCAACTCTGAATTAAGTCTCAGCCAACAGGAACAGTTAACAAATCTTTTGAAAGAACAGTCAGGGGCATTTGCATGAGAATACACTGACATGAGAGGAGTGCATTCTGACACTTGCATTCAACACATATATATCCAACCAGGGATAACCCCAGTAAGATAACCACAAAGGCGTACTTTTATCACTGAAATTTCGTCTGCACATGGCGACAAGAACTCTGCATCATCAAAACAGCAATGAAGTCATTCATGGCACTGAATTAGTTCCACAGCATTCCAGAAGGGTAAAAAACTATACAAAGTAACCAAAAATTGAAAGGCGCTTTACAACATTTTGAGGTGTGCGTGCATGCGCGGGACAAAAGTGTGTTATTAGCGCATGCGTGTACCTGACACGTGACTGTCAACACAATAACCCGCACATCTACTAATATGGCGCATTAATTGAATAGGTCAGCCTCCCAACCGCCTATGGACCGGCTCCCAAGTTGATTTGACTTTCAAATCAGAGTCGGATCTGCAAAATCGGCGAGTTAATGACCTAAGTGAACCCTAAACAGGTCCCTGTTCACACTTGAAGAAGATTACGTGACCGCCTGAAGAAATGCTATAAAAATCCGTGAGGAGACACTGTTTTGGCAAGGAATTCTAAGCATCGTTATGCTGTTCAGATGGTTCAGAGCTCATCCTTTGACAGCAACCCATCAGCTGCATCACCCAGAGTTCTTTCACTGCTGTGCATAGTTCATCTCATTTGTAAGGAAAGCATTGTGTGAGGGCCCCGAAGAGCCTTCCATTGGAGGGAGAAGGAGCCTTTGGTCTCTTCCTTCAGCGTGCTCTGGTTTCATTAATACACCAGCCTAAAACCATTGATGACCCCTGTGTCTTGTGTTTTATGTTCTTTGTTTATTTTCGCAGTGTTATTTGTTTTCAGTTGATAGTTAGATTGTAGTTTGTTTTATTTCTGTTAACCATATGCTCGATAACTGTTCTGCCCTGCTAACCCAATAGGGTATGCAAGCGCTCTGTATTTTCTCACCTGGTGACCATTTGAATGCGAACACGTATGAATCCAATCCTAAAAGATTTTGTGAAAGAAGAATTACATAAATTATTAAACGTTGGATTCATCTATCCAATTTTTTACAGCAAGTGGGTTTCAACTCTTGTTGTGGTATCTAAGAAAATGACAGGGAAATGGAGAATGTGTGTATACTTTAGGGAGTTGAACAAGGCAACCCTAAAGAACTACTTTCCCTTGCCCTTTATAGATCAGGTTTTGGATACCTTGGTTGGAAAAATATACTTTTCCTTTCTCGATGGATATAGTGGATACAATCAGATTCAAATTGCTCCTGAAGATTAGGACAAAACAACATTTACGTGTCCTTGGGGCAATTATGCTTATAAAGTGCTACCTTTTGGACTATGCAATGCTCCTGCTACATTTCAAAGAGCAGTCCTTGGGATCTTTGCTGACTTAATTCATGATTGTGTGGAAGTATACATGGACGATTTTACTGTTTATGTTAACACTTTCGAAGAAGCCTTAAGTAATCTTGAGAAAGTCTTGATTCGCTGTCAGGAATCAAATTTATCGCTTAGTCACAAAAAATGTAAAATGCTATTAACTGAGGGAATAGTGTTGGGTCATCATTTGTCTGCAGAAGGAATTAAAGTTGATCCAGCCAAAATTGAAGTGGTAGTTAAACTTTCCTCTCCGAAAACCCAAAAAGATGTGCGAATTTTTTTGGGACATGCTGGATATTATCATCGATTTATTGAAAAATTTACAAAGATAGCCAGCCCCATGTTTAAACTGTTAGCAAAAGATGTAGAATTTTGTTGGGATAACAATTGTCAGAATGCTTTTGAGAATTTGAAAGCAAAATTGTCCATGGCACCTATTCTAAGAGGACCAAATTGGTCTCTTCCTTTCCATATTTCA
>JASDQU010242486.1:73778-86648 GCA_032191745.1 Picea mariana | reverse complement strand
TATAGAGTTCATAGAATGGAATTCCTTGCACATAGTAAATGGATCCCTAGCCCAAAAATATTTCTAATCACCGATGCAGGTGAACCAATCCCATCTCAACTTTGGAAACATGCATTTGGATGTACAAGTGAAATTGTGCACATATTACAGAGCCATAATGTCAAGTATTGGAGTTTCAATGTTGCGCATGAATTCTTCGAAAAATATTTATCTATTGTTTTCCAAACATGATAAAAATGTCAAGTATACTCACAGGCCATGTTGTGTTAAACATAGTGACCCATAGGTGTGTATCTCTGAGAAGCACTACCTTAAGGGATGAAACTAATCTTAAAATATAGACGCCCAATACTTGGCTATTTTGCAATTTTTCTTCTTTAAACGTATGGGGAATTTGAGTTATGATACACCCAAATATTTTGATTATTGTCCAAGGGAGATGTTTCTAAGCATCCAAGGTTATGAAATGCATTCCCTTTTTGGTTTCAACGGATATTTCCATATGGCCTCGACCTTGTACAACCAGGTATATTGTTGGGAATTGAGTTTCCATATCCTATTTACCCTCTTACATCAATTACTATATTGGTGAAAACCCAATGATAGCCTGTAGCCATCAATATACTTGTTGAAGCTCTAGGGTTGAATCTATCTCCATCTGACAACTAGGTCTAGGACCTTATAGGATAATTTTAAGGAAGAGTTTGTCTAAAATGAGGATTTAAATTATGTCCATGATTGGTCTCATTAGATTGGTTTGTAATGAATCCCTTATAATTGGTTGATGATTCTATTCACTTGGTTGAAATGCATTCAAATCATCGAAAATTTTCATTGTTTGAGAAAGGTTCATTGAAGGGTCTCATTGATGACCACAAAAGTAGAGGGAGACTAGAGTGCTTGCATAAGAACAAGTTTGTTGACATGAATGAGGGAGTACAAGGTAGAAAACAAAGGTCTACCAATGTGGGGTGATGCTAAGTTAACCATAAGGAACATTGATTCATTAAAAATGGTGTTAGATTTTATTTATTTATAGAGCATTAGTGTTACTTGTGTTATTTTGCTTCATTACCATTAACACACACACACACACACACATATATATATATATCCAGTACTGAGAAGTAGAATCATAAACAAGAGACAAAAATAACACAAGAGATTTGTCCTCGAAAAACCCAAAATGGGGGAAAACCCAACAACCTTTCTTACATAGATTTTGTTCACAAAGAAAGTCCAAACAAATAAACCATAGAAAAAAGGATAGCTCAACCAAAAATATCACCACAGCTGCAACAACAACACTGCACCAATATAGTGCACCTCCTCAAGGAGTAGCACATAAGAGAGAGATACCAAAACAATGAACAAGAAGAAATCGAGTCATTTCACCAGCTGCGTCAGCTTCTCCAAACTTCCACCTTTCTTCTATTTATCTAGGAGAGTGTCCGTGAGTGAACAAGTGAGATAATACACCTATTTATTTATAGTCTTCATTTCCTTCTAGTTGGGCCGAATTTGATTCTGGGAATGTGTCTTTTCATTATTCTTTATTCTTCTGAGACAACTTCTCTTCTAGGGTATTTCAACATCTTTCCAACGGATATCTTGCTTCCATAATATTCTCTACATCTAAGAAAGGTCATCTAGGAGGGAAATATCCTCCCACACCTAGGAAAACATCAACACTCCCTCTTAGTTAGAGAGGCATATTTCACGATGTATTCATCTAGTTCTCCACTAACTACTCTGTAAAAAGTTGGTAGCACACAACTGCCACAATTCCATCAGTATATCAAACCATCTGTCATAGTGTTGACAATCAAGTAGCACTCAACTACTACCCATAGACACAATGTCTCTCGCTTGCAATCAAATGATAGCTACACAAGCTACCACCATGCAATACAACAGTCTCTATGATTATGCATCAGTCAACTAGTGGTGCACAACCACTACTATATTCTCTCAGCCATAAGCATATTCTACCACCTCCATGACTATGCAACAATCAACTAGTAGCACACAACTACTATAATATTCCCTCATCCATAGTCAGGATCCATATGACTATGCAACAATCAACTAGTAGCACAAAGCTACTACAATGCCATTAACCATATTCATACCAATGCTTATGCAGCAATCATCTAGTAACAAACAGTTACTAAAATATGCCATCAACCATAATCATAGTCAATGTCTCTATAACTATGCAACAATCATCTAGTAGCACACAACTACTACAATATGCTATCATCCATAGTTATAGTCTCATCCAGTAGTGTGAAGGTACTCCCATAGTCCTCATGACTATGCATTTGATGTTTCTTCTCTCATCAGGTATGACAGTGCATAACTACCTGAGTCACCTCACATGACTGATCTAGGGAACTGTTGGCTAGAGGGGTTAACTGGCATAATAATAAAACAACACACTTTCCTCTCAATGAGAGTGGACATTTTGCATCACGTCAATATTGTCTCTGGAGCACCTTGAGTCTTTTCAGCTCCTAGTCAAATCATCATGACTAATAGGAGAAAGACTTTGCCTAGACCATTCACCACTAGACAATCAACATGGATAATCTTGTGAGTGAATGTATCATTCTCTCTTGGTCAAATTAGCATGACCAATCTGGAAGAATGTCTGCCCAATGCTACTCATTTGTCCATCAACTTGGATAAAAGCTTGGTGAGAATGTCTGCAATCTTCTCTTCTATGGATGTCTACTCGATCTTCACTGCTCCCTTCTACATCGTGTCTCACAACTTGCAATAATGAATTCTATATACTCTTCCTCTATTATATTGAGTTCCATTGACATCTGCTTCCTTCTCAACCATAAGATCACATTGATCCTCAACTGAAGCAACATTCGTAAGTACTCATTCGATCCACTGCGCTCCCTTCCCATTCAGATTATGTATAACTCTGCAACTTTACATGTCCATCCAAGGTATATTTCAATCCTAATCCACTTGTACTATGTAGGTAACATATTTTTTCCTTTAAACCAATGTACATGTCTCAGTTCAACCATGTACTAACTCAAGGAATTCACTGCAAAGCATATGTCTGGTCTGGTGTTAACTAGGTATATTAAGGATCCAATCAGTTGTCTATACATCATGGGATCAACCAAATATGAAGATGAGTCACTCAAGAGCTTCAAATGTATATTCATGGGTGTGGTCATGGACTTGCAGTCCATCACCTTGAATCTCTACAAGATCTCAACAATATTCTTGGCTAAGGAAAGTCTTATCTAATATCATCCACACCTCCAATCCCAAGAAGTAATGCATCAAAACTATATCCTTCATCTTGAACTATGGAGAGAGCTCCCTCTTTCACCCAGCTATGAGCTTCTCATCCCCTGTCAGAAATAGAGCATCCCAAGCTCATCAAGTGATTGTATGATCTGACATATCATGCCATGGGTTCCTTCTTGGGCCCATACAAATCCTTCTTCAATCTTCATACATGAGACTCCTTATCATGTATCTTGTGACTACTATATGTACACTTCTTCTAGCTACTAGAGCAAGGGTGTTGTCATAAAATCCTCAGACCATAAAACAAGATTTGTACATCTCTATGTTTCCATCTACATAATTCTTGATCTTGTAGATCAACTTAGAATTCACCACAAACTTCCCTTCTTGTCTCAGACTCAAGTTAAAATGTCAAAATCCAAGTCCTTTTGACTGGATTCCTTCACTGAAACAAAGGAATCCTCCCAGGAGTTTTGATATCTCCTCAAAGTCTATCTTCATGTTTTTTAGTCCTGGAGGACTTCTCTTCCATATGAATTTGAATTTGAATTTGTATATGAAGAGGAATACTTTCTGAATGAAAGCATATAAGCCACTAAATCTCTCTGAGATCAGGCTCACACTAAGTCTACATGCTCCCTCTGAATCTTGACTCCCTATGAGGGTATATATTCTTTGTAGCCATCTTCTCCCTCTACATGTGTTGACTTCCTCTTCTCCTTTATTACATGGATGTGCACAAATCTATGTTTGGATAACCTGCTTCATGTCTCGGCTAGAGACCATCTAAATTGTTTCCTCCTACAATCGTCATTATATCTCCCTCTCAAATATATTACACATGACCTTCCCAGAATAAGAAACAAGAACAATAATATCTCCATGGTAACCTACATGGAGTTTACAAAATAACCTGCCTAGAACAAGGTCAACCAAGAACATCTCCTAGAAGAGATCAATTTATCTTGTAAACAAGTGTATTATTAATATGGGAATTTACTTAATGATTATCATATCGATAATAATAAAGTGTTACTAAACTATCAATAAAAATGGAAATGATAGAATTCCAAAGATTGCTACTCTAGGTACAACACATACTTAAACTGCATCAATATAAGGAAATATCAAACCTGATATGAAAACCTGGAGTTTAGTTGTTTCTATTCCACTTGGGTTGTGTTCTATAGATTCTCTATCTTTTGCTTGGAAGAACTACTTGCTAAAAGACATACTCTTCATCTTACTCTTCAACATCTACTACATGTGCATGGTGCTTCTTCTTTCCTTGTCATTTTTTGCTAGTAGAAATCCTCGCTTTAAAAAACCTCAATTTCTCAAACTTCACCAAATTGTACATTTAGGGTTTCAAGGGGTTCTCTAGGTTAGGGCACACTGTTTTGTGAAATAATTATCCCCAACATCCTTGGGATAGTGCTCAACGAGCTTGACAAAGAATTGCATCTACAAGGTGCTTCAAGGTGTTGTAGTAGTGATCTGCCTTCCAGTGGTCAAATCATTTTCAAGGTAACCAACTCTGAAACCATGTTATATTTTACTTATTTACAGAGCATTAGTGTCACTTTTATTATTTTACTTCATTACCATTAACATATATATATCTAGTACTAAGCAGTGGCAGCATAAACAAGAGAAAAAAATAACACAAGAGATTTATCCTAGGAAAACCACAAATGGGGGAAATACCCAACAACCTTTCTTAGATAGATTTCACTCACAAAGAAAGTCCCAATAGATAAACCCTATATCAACCATAAATATCACCACAATTGTAGCAACACCACTACACCAAGATAGTACACCTCCTCAAGGAGTAGCACATAAGAGAGAGATACCAAAGGACTGAACAAGAAGAAACCGAGTCATTGTAGCAGCTGCATCATCTTATCCAAACTTACAAATTTCTTTTGTGTAGCTGGGAGAGTGTGAGTGAGTGGAAAAATGAGCTAAGGTGCCTCTTTATTTATATTCTTCCCATCCTTCTAGTTGGGTCGAGTTCTCTTTTGGGAACGTATGTTTTCATTATTCTTTATTCTTCTGGGTTGACTTCTCTTCTAGGGTATTCCAACATCTGTCCAATGGATCTCTTGCTTTTGGAATCTTTCCCACATCTATGAAAGGTCATCTAGGAGGAAAATATCCTCCCACAACTACCAAAACATCAACACATGGGACAATCAACGAATGATAAAACATAGGGATAAACTAATAGAAATCAGGATGGAACAACAATGTTGCTATATGCTTGTTGGAAAAGTTAACGGGACCATTGTCAATGACATAATAACAATGTTGAATGATTTTCAAGCATCATATCTAATATGGATGCTTTTTCTAAAATTGATCAAAATCTAGACCAGGGGTCAAATTTCAGCCCAAAAATCAAAGTTCTCAGAATCACTTCAAATCGGACAAGACCGTAGGCCTCATTGTTGCAAACCCAAGACAACTCGTTTCGTCTCAAACGGATGTCGGGAGCAAGAGATATTGCAATCTCTTCATAAAGTCAAACAGGCAAAAAAAGAACACTGACTATACAGTCCGTACAGTCCGTACAGGCTAACGTGGCAGAGTCCGTACATGCTGATGTGGCGATAGTATGATGATGTGGCATGTGATGATGTGGCAGAGTTTGGTTGGCAGTTGAGGGTGAATGATATCTTGACACATGGCATTGTTTGGTCAAGTGATTGGATGCCACGTGGCCTAGTCATGGGCTACCATGTGGCACCCCGGTATTGGTTGATTGGTTGTTTGTTAAAATGTATTGGAGTCCGTGGGGTTTGATCCATGGACCTCCCACACCAGTCAAATCTTTGGTAAAGTCCGCCGTGCCAATGGGCCACACATTGATCCTTGTTATGAATGCAGGATTTTAATTATTTAAGTTCGTGTTATGTTGTGTATGGCAGGGGGGTCGGGCCGGGGTTAACCTCGACCCACAATTATATTACAAGAACCATGTGACCGTCGCATGTGTAAATGCATGTATATATATATATATATATAATGGAGCCTGTGGTCGCATACATGTTAAACCATGTGACCGATACACATATAAACAGAGCGCGGAGTTTGGGTTTTAAATGGAGCCTAGCCCTGATTCTATTGTGTTGTATGTGACCACAATCGGAGCAAGCGGGGGTGGTTTTAAAATGATTAGCCCTTTTTGCGCTAGCCCGAGGTCATATGGTGACCCTCATGTGCCCGAGAGCTTGGTGGTTAGGGGCTGGAGGTGCCCTAACCATCCTACACTTTGGACAGTTTTGCTATTGTGCGCGTGTGCTAGGTTTTAGCACGAATTTGGAGCATGTTCTTGGTTCAAGCACACAAAGGTGCATTTTGGCGAACCAAAGCCAGCAAGCTTGAAGGAAGAGGATGGCAGGAGGCCTATCTTTCTCATTTTTTGGCCGTTTGAGGTGCCGTAAAATCCCAGCTAGGGGTTTTTTGACATCCTCAATCCATTGGCACCGTTTTCACAGCCATTTGAAGAATTCTTTTGTAGGTTTTTAACCATTGAAGTTTCAGGAAGCTCCAGGGAGCTTGAATCCCTCATTGATTGAGGACATGTTTTGGTGAGTCCAAGTTTGTTTTCTGTGACTGAATAGTCATTTTTGGCTAACTGTTATGCTCTGAACACATTGGGACAGGTTTCAGAGGTTTATTGAGGACTTTTGCAGGTGTTGTTTCCATAGAGAAGATCATGGAAGCTTAAGGACACATGTAGAAGATGTCATGCCTGGATGAGCTATGATCCATTTTCAGAGTTTTATTAGTCATATTTGGGATTTTTATGTGTTTTGATCCCAATGGTACAATCTATTTTTCCATTGGAGTTGAGTAGTAGCTTGTAAAAGAACTTTTGACAAATTAATCCCAGAGAGCCAAGTCCATTGATGGAGGCTCAAGGAGATGTAGCCCGGAGAGGGGTGAACTCCTTTATCATCTTGTCTTTGTTGTGAGTTTGATGGTTTATTTGCTGCAAGTTACATTTGCTATGTATTTATTGAAAGTACATATTTAACCATCTAAAAGAACAATTCGTCACACATAATCATTTACAAGAAGATTCATGAACTTGGCACATAATTTTATCTTGCATATTTTAACACATGAAGCAAGGTCCTGTAAAGTTTATTTTTAATGAAGTAGAGGGTGCTTGCATAGAATAACAAGTCAGCCTTATATTTTCATATCAGGTGGTATCAGAGCATAGTTTGTTTTGCTCATGTGTTTGCCATTGATAGCTTGAGATTTAGCTGTTGGTATTGTGCAAGTTTTGTGTTGAAGTTTGATATCTTGCAAGGATGGAGGAAGCTTCAAGCATTGATAGTTCTCATACATCTTCATTATCTAAATTCTTTGACAAAGAAGAGTTGCTAGCCATGAGAAATTTGATGAAAGAGATGTGTGAAGACAAAAATGTGAGCATTGCCCTTGAAGAGCAGTTGAAGGCCATGAAGAAGGAGAAAGACCAGCTTCTTACAAAGTTGCATGAGATGGAGATTAAACTCCATGAGGCAAAGGAAACCCTTACCAAGTACATGCATGAACATAAGGTATGCAATGTTAGTTTATCTTCTCATTCCTCTCAAGATGAATGTTTTGGTGTTTTTGAAAAGCACACAAGAGGAATAGGGTCCAAGTTATTGTTAAAAATGGGCTATGAAGGTAAAGGGTTAGGCAAGCATGCACAAGGCATTGGTGAGCCTATTGTTGTTGAAGAAAGACCCAAGTATTGTGGTCTTGGATATGAACGAAGAGATGGAGCATATTCCAAAGTCAAGGAGACAAGGGAAAAAGTTCCAAGAACAAATTTTGTTTCAAATTCACTTCCTCAAAGAGGCGATAAAGGTGAATGTTCAAGGTATAATTCTGCTTATCATTCAGTTGTTTTTTATTATGTTAAGCATGATAAATTTGTATGTAAAAGTGGACAAAAGAATCCATGTACATATTGTGGTTTATATAACCATCATGTTTCAAAATGTTGGAAAAGATTGACCAATTTCAGGAAACTTTATAAGAAAAGACAACGTGAAAAGAGGATGCAAAAGGTTTGCACTCATTGTCAGAAGCGGGGTCATCTCATTGACCAATGTTGGACATTGCATCCAACTATTCATCCACAACATAAGAAGCAGATGGATAAAGAGATTGTCAAGAATGGAAGTGAAGATTCCATCATCGATGTGAGTCAAGATGATCCACAAGAGGAAGATTTCCAGCAGAAAAAGTCACCATTGAGTTGGCTTGGTAACAAATGGTTGGATTTCTTGAGCAAGTAAGGCTTGCATTTTTCTGTTGTAAATGCGCTTTTCAGCATTATGTGTGCATTTATGTTGAGAGTATGACAAGTTGCAGCAGTTTATCATAACTTGTATGATGCAAGTTTGCATGTGAATGCAATTCGTGTGAAGGCATTCTTGTTGCTGCACAACTTCACCAGGAGGATGTAAAAGATGGATATGATGTTCACTTGTTACAGCCATATATATTTTTCATATTCAGCTCTTATGTACCCACATGTTTTGGGATTTTGTACTTATGTTTGTACTGGAAGGAGAGTTGAAGAGTCACGCACATGCATTTTTTTTTGTGTATGTGTAAGCAATGAACCTGGTGATGGTTCATCATGAATGATTCATGATTGTAACATGATTGTGTATCATGTTTTTCGACTTGTCATTTTGGGAAGGTTGAGATTTTTCAAATGAGTCTTGACTGGTGTTGATGATTGTCTGAAGACTATGTTGTGTCGATCATGTTTTTCGACTTATGTTTAGTCGACGGTGTTTGTTGGCTTGTAAGTTGATTTTGAGTACACCAAGATGCAGGAAAACACCATGTGATTTGATGAAGTAAAGGATGCAAAAATTTTCTTGAAGAGCGAAAGACTTTGTTGACATCATTTTTCAGTCTTGTATAAATTTGTTTTCAAGATTGATGGTTTTCTTGGCTTGTGACAAGATGTCGTAGGAAAGTTTTTGCAGCCATTAGAGAGATGATTGTTTTGACGCGAAAGAGTTCGCAATAAGGAATTGATTCTCAGTGGGAAGGTTGGCATTCTTCCAAGCAAAGAGAGAACAGGGGGTCAGTAGCAGCCAGAGAATAGTGGTTGAGGGACATAGTCAGTTCAGTGCAAGGCATGTCAAGGTATCTAGGTGATTATCAAAAGACTTTTCAAGTAGAATCAGTTGATATAACTTGAAAGCAGAAGAGTATTGAAGCTCAGACAGATAATCATAAGCTTTTGTGGGTCCAAAAGCCTTTTAGTGGGAAGGTGTGATCAAAATCTGGACCAGGGGTCAAATTTTAGCCCAAAAATCAAAGTTCTCGGAATCACTTCAAATTGGCCGAGAGCGTAGACCTTGTCGTTGCAAACCCAATGCAACTCGTTTCGTCTCAAACAGACGTCGGGAGCGAGAGATATTGCAATTTGTTCATAAAGTCAAACATGCAAAAAAAGGACGCTGACTGTACAGTCCGTACAGGCTGACGTGGCAGAGTCCATACATGTTGACATGGAAATCGTACGATGATGTGGCATGTGATGACATGGCAGAGTTTGGTTGGCAGTTGAGGGCGAATGATATCTTGACACATGGCATTGTTTGGTCAAGTGACTGGATGCGACGTGGCCCAGTCATGGGCTGCCACGTGGCACCCCAGTATTGGTTGATTGGTTGTTTGTTAAAATGTATTGGAGTCTATGGGGTTCGAACCCCAAACCTCCCACACCAGTGAAAGCTTTGGTAAAGTTCGTCGTGCCAATGGGCCACACATTGATCCTTGTTATGAATGTAGGCTTTTAATTATTTAAGTTCGTGTTATGTTTTGTATGGCAGGGGGGTTAGGCCGGGGCTTAGCCCCGACCCACGGTTATATTACAAGAACCATGTGACCGTCGCATGTGTAAACACACACACACACACACACACACACACACACACACACACATATATATATATATAACGGAGCCTGTGGTTGCATACATGTTAAACCATGTGACCGATACACATATAAACATCATGCAGAGTTTGGGTTTTAAATGGAGCCTCGCCTCGGTTCTATTGTGTTGTATGTGACCACAATAAGAGTGTGCGGGGGTGGTTTTAAAATGGTTAGCCCTTTTTGCACTAGCACGAGGTCATATGGTGACCCTCATGTGCCCGAGAGCTTGGCGGTTAGGGGCTGGAGGCGCCCTAACCGTCCTACAATTTGGACAGTTTTGTTGATGTGCACATGTGCTAGGTTTTAGCATGAATTTGGAGCATGTTCTTGGTTCAAGCACACAGAGGTGCGTTTTGGCGAACCAGAGCCAGCAAGGTTGAAGGAAGAGGATGGCAGGAGGCCTATCTTTCTCATTTTTTGGCCGATTGATGTGCCGTAAAAGCCCAGCTAGGGGTTTTTGGACATCCTGAATCCATTGGCACTGTTTTCAAAGCCATTTGAAGACTTATTTTGTATATTTTTAACCATTGAAGTTTCAGGAAGCTCTAGGGAGCTTGAATCCCTCATTGATTGAGGACATGTTTTGGTGAGTCCAAGTTTGTTTTCTGTGACTGAATAGTCATTTTTGGCTAATTGTTATGGCCTGAACACATTGGGATAGGTTTCAGAGGCTTTTGAGGAATTTTACAGGTGTTTTTTCCATAGAGAAGCTCATGGAAGCTTAAGGCCACATGTAGAAGAGGTCATGCCCGGATGAACCATGATCCTTTTTTAGAGTTTTATTAGTCATTTTTGGGGTTTTTATGTGTTCTGATCCCAATGGTATAGTCTGTTTTTCCATTGGAGTTGAGCAGCAGCTTGTAAAATAACTTTTGACAAATTAATCCTAGAGAGCCAAGTCCATTGATGGAGGCTCAAGGAGATGTAGCCCGGAGAGGGGTGAACTCCTTTATCATCTTGTTTTTGTTGTGAGTTTGATGGTTTATTTGCTACAAGTTACATTTGTTGTGTATTTATTGAAAGCACATATTTAACCATCTAAAAGAACAATTCCTCACACATAAGCATTTACAAGAAGATTCATGAACTTGGCACATAATTTTATCTTGCATATTTTAACACATCAAGCAAGGTCCTGTAAAGTTTATTTTTAATGAAGTAGAGGGTGCTTGAATAGCATAACAAGTCAGCCTTCTATTTTCAGATAAAAAATACAATCACATTTACTCTTCTATCTATTTAGACTTATGGATGTATAAAGGAAGATGTATAGAGGAAGACATCATCTTCGCTAGGAAATTAAATATAAATTTATTTTATTTTAAGTAATAAAACAATTATTATTATTTTTTGTTGTAAATATCGAGGAGAAGAAATATATACTTCTAGTAAACCGGCCATGTAGTGTTTGAATTCCTTTCCATCATCTTTTGGTTCCTCATGTCTTTGTATTTTAAACGTTTTGTTGTGTGTTAGTGAACACCTTTGGGCCAATTACCTAGGATTTCGTGAGTCCTCTTCCCTCTAGTTTTCAAGGATAATATTTTGTATTGGAATAAACTTTGGCCATGAGGATTTGCATCCACATTTGGCTCTCGTTTAAGTCATAATCATTGTATCAATTATGTGACCACATCCATTAAGCATTTTCTGATTGTAAGAAGTTCAAACCATAGCCCGATTATAATGCAAGAGGTCTTAAGGTCAAATCCACGACCATCTAAATTGTTGATATTGTTGGATCTCACTCGATATCCCTGCTGGATTAGACCTTCCATTTAAAAAAAAAAAAAAAATCAAACCATAATGAAATTATATCAACCATGTGATTGCATCAATTAGTAAAATTATCATCAACCATTCGATTCAATCATGTTATATCGACCATGTGATTCCACCAATTAAGTAGTTTGTCGTCACATTATATTATATTTACGCCGAATTACACCGAAAGGCGTATACTTATTGGAGATGGGCACAATTAATCACCTTTTAATCTAAAATTCTCATCTGATGACTAACAATTGAAAATGCTGGAATATTCTTAGTCGTCCTCCCAAATCAATGAATGTGATTTACTCTTCATACCTTCCTTGTATTTTTGAATGCATGAGTTAACCTGTTTACTTTTTAACATATACTTAATCATATTAAAAATTACCGTACCACCATATGATTGCCACTTTTAACTGATTAACCTTTGGAATTACCGCATTTAAGATTAACTTTTGGATTTCCTCAGCTCTATGTGCATTTCAATTCACCAGAATGCTGTCCATCCAGATAACTTTCGGCGTTCACCAACCACTTTGCGGCTGTGCTAGTATATTAACCATGCGATCACATCAATGAGATACTTTAGGATTCGATAAATTTATATTTATATAACCATTAATGTCGGCTACGTTAAGATCTTTCATCAACATAGTTCGATATACGTATATATACACCTTTCTTCGATTCAATTGAAAAATCCGTCTTCAATTGAATACTCATTTGCTGGCTCTGGAATCCATATGTCCATACTTTCAAAATTAGGAACAATGGATTTGGAAACTTTAATGAATGAAATGAAGCATTCTATCAAGTCAATGGAGAAATCCAAATTTTATC
>JASDQU010242486.1:20352-34678 GCA_032191745.1 Picea mariana | reverse complement strand
AGTTGAAGATCAGTGAGGATATGATCATGACAACCATGAGGCATCTTGACGAAATGCACACATTAGTGGTAGATTGTTATTGGAGAGTTTCAGGGGCACATGATAGTTTTTTTGGAGAGCCACCCGTTGCATATTTCCATACACTTAGAGAGGAAGTGGTATTAATAAATTCTAACTACCTACACCTACTTTCTTATAGAGTTCATCTTCTCATGCTTGGTGAGATGTATTAGGATGCGCTTAAAGGAAAGGAGGAGGAAGTTGACAGACTTACCTAGGAGTTTAATATTACCCAATATTCCTTGAAGAGCATGCAAAGGGCCCTTCAAGAATCAGGGATGCAGGTTGAGAATCTTTGTGTAGAGTTGAGTGGGGTACATCCCTCATCCTCCACATCAGAAAGTCAGTCATATATGAAAACCATTTCGAGGGATGATGTGAGTGGCATTTATCATTTGATGGAGGATCCTCATGTTATGGTTGGACATGAGGAGCATACAGGTTTGCAGGTGTTTGGAAATATGCATGACCCATAGATTTCAATTTTTTTTTCCATGTGGCTTGTTCCCTGGTCCCCCCCTACAAGAGCCCTAGTCACAGTTATGCCCCCCATTTTTATGTCTTTTGTTTTCTTTTTAGATCTTCCCAGTACCACATCCTTGAACATCATAGACTCATCCCATCCTCGACCCATCATATGTGAGGAGGACACTTCCTTCTCTTCCATCCATGACATCTATGTCATAGATCCTGAAATGTTGCATCTTATGTTCAAACCCTCCCAACTCATGTCCCTTCTTGCTCTCAAAAATCTCCACTATAAACCCTAATCCTCTATCTTGCTCCTCCCGCCATTCTTTTTCCCAACATAAATCAAGGAGAATCCAATGTTCATATCCATTACTCGTATTGAATTTAATTAGAATTTGACTTAATTGTAAAAGTGAAACTAAAGAAACAAAAAAGTTCTTCATTTCATTGTCGGTTTTTTCAATGTAGTTATACACAATATAATATTATTAATTAAAAAAATCACCAAAAAGAATATACATACACCAAGTGTAACCTTGATTAAGCTATATGTGTAACCTTGAAAACACATAGATACATGGAAGTTATCATGTTACTCTTTCATATTTCATTGACATAACATGCATATTTTAATCCATTTACTATCGTTCACTTAGATAATAAATATTAAATATTTTGAATTTTTTTAAATAAATAAATATAAAAAATGGTTATATCTTTTATATGGATGAAGCTAAATGAAATTTTAAAATGAAAATGATATATTTTGTTAAAAATAAATTAAAATGAAATAAAATTTTATTTTATTTTAATATATATATATATATATATATATATATATATAAACCAATTTCAAATATAATTAAAAAAAATAAAATAAAGTTTAATAGGAAAATGAGTTTGGAAAAGCACACCAATAAACAAAATAACCATAAAATTCTATTAACTCAAAATATACTATAACTATTTGTTTTTAATTAATATAAGAAAATATTTGGCCACCTCCAACCCAATTTGGCCACCTCCATTGTTTCACATGGCAATTGTAATGGCCAAATAATTCTAAACAACAATTACTTCCATAAGCTATTTATTTCATGAACTGAGATAACAACTTCATAACATAACAACAATCTTTATAACAACAACTTCAACAACTTAAATTTATCAATGAATAATGCTTTTGTTTCATAATGAAATAAATACATAATTTAACAATTTACCTGGTTCTGATGCTAATTTATGTTGCCTTGATGCCTTGTTGTTTCCTTCCTGCTACCTGATACCTGGATCAACACTGCCACAAACAAGAAAATAACTGCCCAAAACTACCATCCTCCCTGCCAACTAGGAAAACTACCCAGCTCCAGGATATCTACGGATATCCTAGCCCCCGTGCCCAAAACCTCCAGCAACTCGGTGCCTCAACAGATCAAAAGCCACCGTCTGAAACTCTCTGCTCACAGCAAATCTCATAGTCCTCCTGCATCCATCCTCCATCGAAAAAACCCCCTCGTGTAATCCTTCCTCCTTACCTTATTCCTCCTTCACTGACTCATGTATTTACTTCTCCAACCACCCCCCGTCCTCTGTCCTTCGTCCTCCTTCAATTTTTTATATTCTCGGGATTCACAGGCTATCCCTCTCTGCATACGCAACCATTTTATAACATTTTTCATTGATCTCTTAAATTTATTTCTCAAGTCATTAAATGTGATCTGTAGTTAAATTATTACTTAGTTAACCACAATTATTTTCTTTAATTAATTTTACTTTGTAATCTTTAAGCATTTATCCAATTAGGGTCATTACATACACCCACCCTTCAAGAAACTTCGTCCCGAAGTTAAGGTATCTGATGGTACAAAGGAAAAGAGCATGGTTAACACATTCACAACAAGTAACTGACATTATCAGTAAGTAAGTCAAGAAAGCTCATACATACTAGTGTATATGTACAAGAAATGCATGTGTAGCTAGTACATGCAAATCTCGTTCATGTACTAATAATAAAAACTGTCATCCTTTAATAACTTATGTATGCATTCAATCCAGTCAGCAAGACTAGTCTTTTATGAAAGACGACAATCAATTAATTGTGTGAGAAATCCTTTAATTACACTTATCTGGTTCAATAATTTAATTTAAACAACCATGTTTTAGTTTCATAATAATGAATATTCATATATACACATTTCTTTTTTTTTTTGAAGGGACGACATCAAATTCCACCACAAGACAAATATCCACATTGTCTCAACTATTACTACTCATCCTTCCTCCCTACCCGACTTCCATCTCCATTCCTATCCTTCCTCTGCTAGACTATCTTGGAGCGTCAACTATATTGACCTAACTCCAAATAGAACCTGTAAGTGGAAGTGTCACTATCTCAACCAAGCTTCCCTAGCAGAAAACTGACAGTCATCATCACACGTCTTGGGGAGCGTGAACTAGCACCATTCTCCCATGACTTCAAGTTTTGGAGGATACACGGTGGGAAATGCCTCCACCCCTCCTAACAAAACCAGGGTCAACACTCTACAATGGAGGATACACGGTGGGAAATGCCTCCACCCCTCCTAACAGAACCAGGGTCAAGACCCTACAATGGAACATACATGGGCGTCGTGTTGCTGGTCATTGTCCATATATGAAACGTATTTGACCAGTTCCATAAACCTGATCTCATATTCTTCTACAGTTCTGTTTCCTTGTACTAAGGCATGAAATGCCCCTACCTATTGCTCCTCGTAGTATGCTGGTAGATATTTCCCTCGGAACCTCTCCTCGAAAAGTTCCCAAGATACTGTATCTGGGGTAAGGTGTAGTTGTCTTTCCAAGTTGCCCCACCAGTTCAAGGCGCTGTCTCTTAACTAGAAAATTGTGATCTTTGCCTTTGAATTGGATGCATAGTCCCTTAAGGAAAAACATCTTGTCATGCCTTCCAACCATGCTTCCGCGCGTTCACTAGCGCGACCCCTGGCAAACTACGGAAGTTTGATATTCTGCAATTCTCGCGTAATGTCTTCAGGTGGAAGTCCTCCCCCTAAATCCCTTGATGCTTCTGTATTACCCATTCCAAATGGAGGGGGTTCTACTTCAGTCCCTGCTGGTTGGCGCCCCTTTGAAGTCTCGTTAATGGCTTCTAACGAGCACAGTATGAGGGCTAGTTCGGGCGATGGTGGTGGTGGTGTTGGTGGCGTTGGTGCCGTTGGTGCCGTTGGTGGTGCCTGTAACAACGCTCCCCTGCCTCGACCCCTTCGAGTCCTGACCATATTGTATGACTTAACCTACATCACCCCAAAGTTATCAGGGTGAGTTTCAGGACGTTTCAAATTGCTGCTACTTAAAATTAGAAACAGGGTTAGGCATAAGTTTTATTTACTTGTCTGTAAACAAACATTACTCCATTAGGGGATTGGCTAGGTTAGGGTTAGGATTAAGCGTCTAAGCTTGGTTAACATCGAACTTTAAGGTAGATTAACCTTACACTTTAATAAACTAATTAATTTAAAATTATTATTACACTAATTTAACCCAAATTAACTTTACTTTAATTTATACTAACTTGACCTTATTTATATATAAATTATTTATACTAAATTATTTAATTTATTTTAAATTATTTTTATACTTTAAAATATATATGAAGAAAAATGACTAAACGTGCACCCAAGGATTCGGGTACGCATTGGCTCCACGTGCTTGTCTGGCTTCCTCAAGATCCCTTGTATCTAACCCCCAAATTCTACACCTGTYAGCTCTTCGAATCCCTATGCGTCCTTCTCACTCACTGAGACCCTCCTCGCGTCATTCTTTCTCCTCCACAGATCTGCCTTTTCTCTGCTCAGAGGTTTCCTGGATTTCCCTTGCCATGGCTCACATCCTCATCGTTGTTCTGAGCACTTTACTAGCGCTGGTTATTGCTGTATATGCTCTAGTTCATTTTGCAGAAATAGAGTATATTGATGTGGTCACTGACAAAATCCAGGACTTGGAGTCCAGTCTCCTTGAAATGTTGGGAACCAATCCCCTGTCTGTACACTTTGCGGAGCTCGCCCTCAGCTATGGTAAGAGGCACGATTCAGTCTGCCCACTTGTGCATAGCCTCAATATCTTCGTGAAGAACGTTGAGTTGATTGAGTCAAGAATATGCATAAACCTTCCTTACGCTATGGTAATGAATGGTAATTTCCTCTTTTGAAACAAAATGATTTGCTTGTAAATCTAGCTCTGTATGGATTTTGGTATTTTGCTTTCAATTTATTTCATTTATATTTATAAATTTATTCGTCTGTGCATATGCATGTAGTTATATGGGTGTAGATGTTAGGTGGGTGTATGCATATACGTTGTCTTCCCTTGTTTCCCATGGCCCTTTGCTCCTAACTGTGAAATTCCCCACTTAAATTTTGGGTTTCGGGGTTTCCTTATGCCCGATGCTGAGAGTTTTCTGTCCTCACAGACTCCCGATCTCCGATATGCCGATGCACTACCTTCTAACTTTAGCCATCCCTTGGCTATGTTGTGGTCCATGTAACCCTTTCCTATGTGACTGTAGTCCTATTCCCTGTCGGGATTCGGGGTTTCGCGACTCTCGCTGTCATGAACCTTTGTCCTCATAGATTCCAGATTATCGATTCTCCGATATCGAACTTTATGTGCTAGCCCTCCAGGCTAGACATCCCCCTCATATGACCGTCGTTCCATGTGACCACCGTCATACTCTCTATTGGGATTCGGGGTTTTGCGACTTCTCCTGGCGTGATTTTCTCGTCACCGAGAATCTCGAAATGTCGATCCCTGATGCACGTGTGAGCTCTCTCCTCCACGTCACCACTTCCTCATCACTCCATCGGGTATCGTGAAATCGCGACTTCTAATACAACAATCCCTTTGTATGCAGAAACCCCAAAATGCCGAACCCTAACTCTTTTAGATCCTCGGACACGCGTCCCTCAAATCGAACGGCTCCGACCATGTCAGGAAATCAGGGATCGCGATTCCATTGTGCAAGAGTTTCACGACTCCGGAAACTCTGATATCCCAAACTCCGACTTTCCGGGATCTCTCGCCACGCGTCCTCATCGATGGATGGTGTTGATCCTGTCGGGAAATCATGGATCACGATTTCCTGTTGCACAAATTCTTTACGTGTGAAAACTCCGATGCCCCCAAACGCTGACTCTTTAGGATCTCATGCCACACGTCCTCGCCAATGGATGGTTCAAAACTCCCGTCGGGATATCGCGGATCGCGACTCCAACATGCGAGCATTCTATGTCCTCAAAAACCCCAATATCCCAACTCCCTGGTTGGCTGACAACTGGCCTCCACTACGCCTCTATCCTCCTTCTCTGCTGTGACAACAGCTAGCCCCCACTCATCGAGGTTTCATAGATCGCGAATTCAAAGTGCCTAAACATCCTGTCCCTGAGATTCTCGATTTCTCGATGGGGCCAAACGCCGATGGTTCTCGATGGTTGCCACCTGTCCCACAGATGGACGGCTCTGATTGTATCGGGATTTTCTATATGGATTTCCCAACCTCTTGCTCATAGAGTTCCCGACTCTTCCTGGATGATGGAAACTTGTCCTCCACTCTGACTCTGGTGGTCCCACAACGCTTATGTCACTGTCAGGATATCGCGGATCATGATTCCCACTAACGAGGTTTCTTTGTCTTTGAAAACCCCGAATTCCCGATCCCCGACTCTTCGGGATCTCTTGCCATGTGTCCTTGCTGTTTGGATGGCTCTGATCCTATCAGGAAATCACATATGGCGATTCCTAGAGCAACGATTCTACACTTCTGAAATCCCCGATGGGTAAAATCCCGATGCCTCCCCAGAATGCTAACGCGTGTCTTGTCGAGATCAACGGTTAGGATCCTTTCTTGGGATTTCGAGAACCACAAGGTCTCGATTCTCCGTCTTAAAAAAACCCCTATTCTCCAATGACTGACCTCCTGTCAGGCTCTCTTGGGTGGCACTCAATTGCTGCCACACGTCCCTCCAATGGACGATGTCGATTACGTCAGGATTTCGAGACTTCCAATGACCTGTTTCTATTGTCCTCAGGAACTCCGATTTCCTGATTGAAGATATGTCGATGGGCGCTTGATCTCTGCCACGTGTCTCTCTTCAACGGATGGTCTAGATCTGATCTCACCATTTTGAGACTTAAAATGTCCCGACTTCCTTGACCTTGTGAATCCTGATTTAACAAACGTCAATATCCTGATGCCTTCACACATCTCGTCGGGATTTCTCCTCCTGTATCCCTTGAGGACTTAACTCCCTCGCAACTCCTTGTAGATCCGATGATGTCGAGTATCCGCCCGAGATATGATGGCTCAGATCCGTTCTCCCGCGTAATAGGCAGCTCTCCTTCGAGATAATCGATTAGTTGCATAAAACATTACGTAGTATTAAAATTGCTTTCTTGGCAAGGTTAAAATTTGTATGGGTCTATAGTTCCTGAGATTCTTCATTATTTAAAATTTTACTGAGGCTAATATAGGCAACTAGTTTACACTGTTCCCGCGCAATACAAGTCTTCTAAATTTCTTTTTTTTTTATTTATTTTTTTTTGACTGCGCATTGGCAGTTCCTCATTTAGGTAAGTCTGAGGTGAAGTAGGCCTTTTCGAGGTATTGCAAAAGTCCTATTGCATTTTATATAGTATGTTCATGTAGTTATGGAATCTTGCCAACTTCAAGCCTTCGACAAAAGTTTCCCTCGACATTTCCATCGATTTCAGGCGGCTGTATTACCCGAAACTTCATCGACAAATATTGCTCAATAAAATTAAATTATCAACTCTCTTTTTCATGCTCAATAGCTTTATCAGGCTTCTTTAAGGGTAGCCATTTTATAGGAAGTGATCCTTCAAACTTTCTGGTTTGCTGCCACTATTTTAAAGGCGTTCCTTTGAATATTCAGACTAACTGTAGTAGCCATATATGATCCAGTTACAGGGTATTGCCTAAAACGGTTGCTTGTGATATATATGAGACCATTTGCTTGGATAATATAGGGGTGCTATCCTGAGTATATTCTCTGATACTGTATCATTCATATTTGGTCAAGCTGAATGTTGCTTGACACAATCTATTAAGACACAATTAACATGTGTTTCTTACAGGTTAAGCGTGGTTGGAGTTAATCGTTTGGGATTTTGGCCCTTAGGCCCAGATTTTGAACTAAGACGCTCTGATACCATATGTAACGGCCAAATAATTCTAAACAACAATTACTTCCATAAGCTATTTATTTCATGAACTGAGATAACAACTTCATAACATAACAAAAATCTTTATAACAACAACTTCAACAACTTAAATTTATCAATGAATAATGCTTTTGTTTCAGAAGGAAATAAATACATAATTTAACAATTTACCTAGTTTTGATGCTAATTTCTATTGCCTTGTTGCCTTGTTGTTGCCTTCCTACTACCTGATACCTGGATCAACACTGCCACAAACAAGAAAATAACTGCCCAAAACTACCGTCCTCCCTGCCAACTAGGAAAACTACCTAGCTCCAGGATATCTACGGATATCCTGGCCCCCGTGTCCAAAACCTCCAGCAACTCGGTGCCTCAACAGATCAAAAGCCACCATCCGAAACTCTCTTCTCACGACAAATCTCATAGTCCTCCTCCATACATCCTCCATCGAAAAAACCCCCTCGCGTAATCCTTCCTCCTTCCCTTATTCCTCCTTCATCGACTCATGTAGTTACTTCTCCAACCACCCCCCGTCCTCCGTCCTTCGTCCTCCTTCAATGTTTTATCTTCTCGGGATTCATAGGCTATCCCTCTCTGCATACACAACCATTTTATAACATTTTTCATTGATCTCTTAAATTTATTTCTCAGGTCATTAAATGTGATCTGTAGTTAAATTATTACTTAGTTAACCACAATTATTTTCTTTAATTAATTTTACTTTGTAATCTTTAAGCATTTATCCAATTAGGGTCATTACATACACCCACCCTTCAAGAAACTTCGTCCCGAAGTTAAGGTATCTGATGATACAAAGGAAAAGAGCATGGTTAACACATTCACAACAAGTAACTGACATTATCAGTAAGTAAGTCAAGAAAGCTCATACATACTAGTGTATATGTACAAGAAATGCATGTGTAGCTAGTACATGCAAATCTCGTGCATGTACTAATAATAAAAACTGTCATCCTTTAATAACTTATGTATGCATTCAATCCAGTCAGCAAGACTAGTCTTTTATGAAAGACAACAATCAATTAATTGTGTGAGAAATCCTTTAATTACACTTATCTGGTTCAATAATTTAATTTAAACAACCATGGTTTAGTTACATAATAATGAATATTCATATATACACATTTTTTTTTTTTTTGAAGGGACGACATCAAATTCCACCACAAGACAGATATCCACATTGTCTCAACTATTACTACTCATCCTTCCTCCCTAACCGACTTCCATCTCCATTCCTATCCTTCCTCTGCTAGACTATCTTGGAGCGTCAACTATATTGACCTAACTCCAAATAGAACCTGTAAGCGGAAGTGTCACTATCTCGACCAAGCTTCCCTAGCAGGAAACTGACAGTCACCATCACACGTCTTGGGGAGCGTGAACTAGCACCGTTCTCCCATGAATTCAAGTTTTGGAGGATACACGATGGGAAATGCCTCCACCCCTCCTAACAAAACTAGGGTCAACACCCTACAATGGAGGATACACGGTGGGAAATGCCTCCACCCCTCCTAACAGAACCAGGGTCAAGACCCTACAATGGAACATACAGGGGCGCCGTGTTGCTGGTCAGTGTTCATATATGAAACGTATTTGACCAGTTCCATAAACCTGATCTCATATTCTTCTACAGTTCTGTTTCCTTGTACTAAGGCATGAAATGCCCCTACCTATTGCTCCTCGTAGTATGCTGGTAGATATTTCCCTCGGAACCTCTCCTCGAAAAGTTCCCAAGATACTGTGTCTGGGGTAAGGTGTAGTTGTCTTTCCAAGTTGCCCCACCAGTTCAAGGCGCTGTCTCTTAACTAGAAAATTGTGATCTTTGCCTTTGAATTGGATGCATAGTCCCTTAAGGAAAAACACCTTGTCATGCCTTCCAACCATGCTTCCGCACGTTCACTAGCGCGACCCCTGGCAAACTACGGAAGTTTGATATTCTGCAATTCTCGCGTAATGTCTTCAGGTGGAAGTCCTCCCCCTGAATCCCTTAATGCTTTTGGATTACCCATTCCAGATGGTGAGGGTTCCACTTCAGTCCCTGCTAGTTGGCGCCCCTTTAAAGTCTCATTAATGGCTTCCAACGAGCACAGTATGAGGGCTAGTTCAGGCAATGGTGGTGGTGGTGTTAATGGCGTTGGTGGCATTGGTGTCGTTGGTGGTGCCTGTAACGACGCTCCCCTGCCTCGACCCCTTCGAGTCCTGACCATATTGTATGACTTAACCTACATCACCCCAAAGTTATCAGGGTGAGTTCCAGGACGTTTCAAATTGGTGCTACTTAAAATTAGAAACAGGGTTAGGCGTAAGTTTTATTTACTTGTCTGTAAACAAACATTACTCCATCAGGGGATTGGCTAGGTTTGGGTTAGGATTAAGCGTCTAAGCTTGGTTAACATCGAACTTTAAGGTAGATTAACCTTACACTTTAATAAACTAATTAATTTAAAATTATTATTACACTAATTTAACCCAAATTAACTTTACTTTAATTTATACTAACTTGACCTTATTTATATATAAATTATTTATACCAAATTATTTAATTTATTTTAAATTGTTTTTATACTTTAAAATATATATGAAGAAAAATGACTAAACGTGCACCCAAGGATTCAGGTACGCATGGGATCCACGTGCTCGTCTGGATTCCTCAAGATCCCTTGTATCTAACCCCCAAATTCTACACCTGTCAGCTCTTCGAATCCCTATGGGTCCTTCTCACTCACTGAGACCCTCCTCGCGTCATTCTTTCTCCTCCACAGATCTTCCTTTGCTCTGCTCAGAGGTTTCCTGGATTTCCCTTGCCATGGCTCACATCCTCATCGTTGTTCTGAGCACTTTACTAGCGTTGGTTATTGCTGTATATGCTCTAGTTCATTTTGCAGAAACAAAGTATATTGATGTGGTCACTGACAAGATCCAGGACTTGGAATCCAGTCTCCTTGAAATGTTGGGAACCAATCCCCTATCTGTACACTTTGCGGAGCTCGCCGTCAGCTATGGTAAGAGGCACGATTCAGTCTGCCCGCTTGTGCATAGCCTCAGTATCTTCGTGAAGAACGTTGAGTTGATTGAGTCAATAATCTGCATAAACCTTCCTTACGCTATGGTAATGAATGGTAATTTCCTCTTTTGAAACAAAATGATTTGCTTGTAAATCTAGCTCTGTACGGATTTTGGTATTTTGCTTTCAATTTATTTCATTTATATTTATAAATTTATTCGTCTGTGCATATGCATGTAGTTATATGGGTGTAGATGTTAGGTGGGTGTATGCATATACGTTGTCTTCCCGTGTTTCCCATGGCCCTTTGCTCCTAACTGTGAAATTCCCCACTTAAATTTTGGGTTTCGGGGTTTCCTTATGCCCGATGCCGAGAGTTTCCTGTCCTCACGGACTCCCGATCTCCGATATGCCGATGCGCTACCTTCTAACTTTAGCCATCCCTTGGCTATGCTGTGGTCCATGTGACCCTTTCCTATGTGACCGTAGTCCTATTCCCTGTCGGGATTCGGGGTTTCGCGACTCTTGTTGTCATGAACCTCTGTCCTCACAGACTCCCGATTATCGATTCTCCGATATGGAACTTTATGTGCTAGCCCTCAAGGCTAGACATCCCCCTCATATGACCGTCATTCCATGTGACCACCGTCATACTCTCTATCGGGATTCGGGGTTTTGTGACTTCTCCTGGCGTGATTTTCTCGTCACCGAGAATCTCGAAATGTCAATCCCTGATGCACATGTGAGCTCTCTCCTCCACGTCACCACTTCCTCGTCGCTCCATCGAGTATCGTGAAATCGTGACTTCTAATACAACAATCCCTTTGTATGCAGAAACCCCAAAATGCCGAACCCTAACTCTTTTAGATCCTCGGACACGCGTCCCTCAAATCGAACGGCTCCGACCATGTCAGGAAATCAGGGATCATGATTCCATTGTGCAAGAGTTTCATGACTCCGGAAACTCTGATATCCCAAACTCCGACTTTCCGGGATCTCTCGCCACGCGTCCTCATCGATGGATGGTGTTGATCCTGTCGGGAAATCATGGATCACGATTTCCTGTTGCACAAATTCTTTACCTGTGAAAACTCCGATGCCCCCAAACGCTGAATCTTTAGGATCTCATGCCACGCGTCCTCGCAATGGATGGTTCAAAACTCCCATCGGGATATCGCGGATCGCGACTCCAACATGAGAGCATTCTATGTCCTCAAAAACCCCAATATCCCAACTCCCTGGTTGGCTGACAACTGGACTCCACTACGCCTCTATCCTCCTTCTCTGCTGTGACAACAGCTGGCCCCCACTCATCGAGGTTTCGCAGATCACGAATTCAAAGTGCCTAAACATCCTGTCCCTGAGATTCTCGATTTCCCGATGGGGCCAAACGCCAATGGTTCTCGATGGTTGCCACCTGTCCCACAGATGGACGGCTCTGATTGTATCGAGATTTTCTCTATGGATTTCCCAACCTCTTGCTCATAGATTTCCCGACTCTTCCCGGATGATGGAAACTTGTCCTCCACTCTGACAAGAAAATGGTTACCTTCCCTGATGATTGGGACCCCCACACCCATGTCTTTCACTCTGGAATTACTCCCTGCGGCAGGACCTCTTCCGACTCCTGCGCTAAAGCCTCCGCGGACCCCGACACAGAACCTTGCATCATAGAAGAGGAGTAGTGGATGGACGCTGGTGCAGCAAAGGATGCAAAATGTCTGGGACATGATGACAAGCAGCCGAGGCCACCCTCGCCACCTCTTTTGCTCCCGGAGCAGTTGCAGCTTATATTTGAAGTGAGAAGTCTGGTTGAAGACCAAATCTTCCGAGCGGTCTGCGCAAGCCAATGCCTGGATATGCTGTATGTAGCTTATTCCAACGACTCACCCAAACGACTATGTCCTACCTGTGCATAGCCATTTGCCATACCATTTCATGCAGCAGAAGCGCAGGACGACAAGGCGAGCCTAGGTTAACAGGTCTTAGAGTCTGCATCCTTTTCTTTATGTTTGTTGTTGTATTTTCTCAAGATAGTAGTCCTCTAGGTGTTAGTCTGGATAGCCTTAGAAACTACATTATCAAACTGCTGTTAGTCAAGAATATACCCCCTGGTTTCCTACGGGCAGGGTGGCTCTATGTTCTCCATAATTTTTGGACCTGTTACAGTGAGATAGCCAGGTGTCCTGGTTTCCTTCACATGCAGGACACCCGGTTCCTATGTGTCATGTATCCTCTTTTTGGATGAAGCTTTAATATGAAAGGTCCCACTTTTACTTAAAAAAAAATAAAAAAATGATACGATGGGAGATCCTTCAGGCAGATCTGGTGCTCCTACTACACATGAAAAGGTAATCCTCACATCCTGTAACTTAGGCATACCCTAGTTTTGCACTGTAATAGGTTACTACTTCTATAAGAATTCCATATTGGTCTGCTTCTCTAGTTTTACATTTCTCAAACTAGGGTATATAAGGTTCCTTTAGATGTTAACAGTACCTGGTTATCTCGTTGTATTATCTCACCTCCTCCCGTAAGAAATGTTGCAATTTAATAAGCCACTACTCAATCTTAAGGGATTTTCATTTGTCTTTGTGGAGTTACCCATAAATCTTTGGCCTCATCCTGTGAGAGATATCCTACCTCTGCATTTTGTAACTCCATTTTGCAGTTGTTTGGTGGCACTCTTAGGATGACGAAGGTATTTGTGAGTATGAACATACGATTTAACCTATGTAGTTTTCCTTCACACGTTATGGCCTCTCATTACCCACCAGTGGGACTCATTCCTTATTGGAATGTAAAAACCCTTGAGGTCTCGTGGACACAAGCCATTAGTTTCATATTCTCTTAATTAAATAGTCGTCAAAATCCTCTGCGCTTTAACGCTTAGTTAGCTAAACATGTTTTCCACCTAGTTCGCGTCATGCATGCCAACTAAAGAATATAACTCCATGCATCATGTGTTATCATCTAGTTTTCTCCAAAGTGTCCATTGGGAAGTCTTTAACCTTCTGTCTGTAAAATTCCCTTAGTGAAATGTCATAAAGGTGATCATTCCTTGTATGACCATTACATAAATTAATCTCTAGTTTTTTTTTTAAGTAGCCTAGGCATAAGTATCCCTTGTACTAACAACCCTCGGTCTAAGAAGTCTATGTTCACTTCCAGAATAATTTAGATCTTACTATGTTTTAAAGACACCCATTTGTAAATTATTTCTAGACTGGATAGGGTAAAAGAGTATTCACCGAATTATGTCATGTATATGTCTTTAGCTTTCAAGGGTTATTATGGTGGATGAATTCGTATTATGAGGGAAATAAATTGAAAATGTACATTCTCTGTATACGCAAAGTATTGTGTGCCCTTTAAGTGTATTTGCGGGTTTACGAAACTTCTCGGTCACTGGACTTGTCTAACTTCTTCCTGCTGTACAATTCATAAACCATAATACATTCTTGTTTACAAATTTATACATTTTATTTATTTGCAGTTATAGAATGAAGTCCAAATTCTCTGATAAAAAGGAGTGCA
>JASDQU010242486.1:0-14891 GCA_032191745.1 Picea mariana | reverse complement strand
CTCGCGTAATGTATTCAGGTGGAAGTCCTCCCCCTGAATCTCTTGATGCTTTTGGATTACCTGTTCCAGATGGTAGGGGTTCCAGTTCAGTCCCTACTGGTTGGCGCCCCTTTAAAGTCTCGTTAATGGCTTCTAACGAGCACAGTATGAGGGCTAGTTTGGGCGATGGTGGTGGTGGTGTTGGTGGAGTTGGTGCCATTGGTGCCGTTGGTGGTGCCTGTAATGACGCTCCCCGACCTCAACCCCTTCGATTCCTGACCATCTTGTATGACTTAACCTACATCACCCCAAAGTTATTAGGGTGAGTTCCAGGACGTTTCAAATTGGTGCTACTTAAAATTAGAAAAAGGGTTAGGCGTAAGTTTTCTTTACTTGTCTGTAAACACACATTACTCCATCAGGGGATTGGCTAGGTTTGGGTTAGGATTAAGCGTCTAAGCTTGGTTAACATCGAACTTTAAGGTAGATTAACCTTACACTTTAATAAACTAATTAATTTAAAATTATTATTACACTAATTTAACCCAAATTAACTTTACTTTAATTTATACGAACTTGACCTTATTTATATATAAATTATTTATACTAAATTATTTAAATTATTTTAAATTATTATTATACTTTAAAATATATATGAATAAAAATGACTAAACGTGCACCCAAGGATTCGAGTACGCATGGGTTCCACGTGCTCATCTGGCTTCCTCAAGCTCCCTTGTATCTAACCCCCAAATTCTACACCTGTCAGCTCTTCGAATCCCTATGCGTCCTTCTCACTCACTGAGACCCTCCTCACGTCATTCTTTCTCCTCCACAGATCTGCCTTTGCTCTGCTCAAAGGTTTCCTGGATTTCCCTTGCCATGGCTCAGATCCTCATCGTTGTTCTGAGCACTTTACTAGCGTTGGTTATTGTTGTATATGCTCCAGTTCGTTTTGCAGAAACAGTGTATATTGATGTGGTCACTGACAAGATCCAGGACTTGGAGTCCAGTCTCCTTGAAATGTTGGGAACCAATCCCCTGTCTGTACACTTTGCGGAGCTCGCCCTCAACTATGGTAAGAGGCACGATTCAGTCCGCCCGCTTGTGCATAGCCTCAGTATCTTCATGAAGAACGTTGAGTTGATTGAGTCAAGAATCTGCATAAACCTTCCTTACGCTATGGCAATGAATGATAATTTCCTCTTTTGAAACAAAATGATTTGCTTGTAATTCTAGCTCTGTACGGATTTTGGTATTTTGCTTTCAATTTATTTCATTTATATTTATAAACTTATTTGTCTGTGCATATGCATGTAGTTAGATGGGTGTATATGTTAAGTGGGTGTATGCATATATGTTGTCTTCCTGTGTTTCCCACGGCCCTTTTCTCCTAACTGTGAAATTCCTCACTTAAATTTCGGGTTTTGGGGTTTCCTTATGCCCGATGCCGAGAGTTTCCTGTCCTCACGGACTCCCGATCTCTGATATGCCAATGCACTACCTTCTAACTTTAGCCCTCCCTTGGCTATGCTATGGTCCATGTGACCCTGTCCTATGTGACCGTAGTCCTATTCCCTGTCGGGATTCGGGGTTTCGCGACTCTCGTTGTCACGAACCTCTGTCCTCACAGACTCCCAATTACCAGTTCTCTGATATGGAACTTTATTTGCTAGCCCTCCAGGCTAGACATCCCCCTCATATGATCGTCATTCCATGTGACCACCTTCATACTCTCTGTCGAGATTTGGGGTTTCGCGACTTCTCCTGGTGTGATTTTCTCGTCACCGATAATATTGAAATACCGATCCTCGATGCACGTGTGAGCTCTCTCCTCCACGTCACCACTTCCTTGTCGCTGCATCGGGTATCGTGAAATCGTGACTTCTAATACAACAATCCCTTTGTATGCAGAAACCCCAAAATGTCGAACCCCGACACTTTTAGATCCTCAGACACGCATCCCTCAAATCAAACGGCTCCGACCGTGTCAGGAAATCACGGATAGTGATTCCATTGTGCAAGAGTTTCACGACTCTAAAAAATCCGATATCCCGAACTCCAACTTTCCGGGATCTCTTGCCACGCGTCCTCATCGATGGATGGTGTTGATCCTGTCGGGAAATCATGGATCGCAATTTCCTGTTGCACAAATTCTTTACCTGTGAAAACTTCGATGCCCCCAAACGCCGACTCTTTAGGATCTCATGCCACGCGTCCTCGCCAATGGATGGTTCAAAACTCCCGTCGGGATATCGCGGATCGCGACTCCAACATGCGAGCATTCTATGTCCTCGAAAACCCCAATATCCTAACTCCCCAGTTTGCTGACAACTGGCCTCCACTACGCCTCTATCCTCCTTCTCTGCTGTGATGAGAGCTGTCCCCCACTCATCGGGGTTTCGCAGATCGCGAATTCAAAGTGCCTAAACATCCTATCCTCGAGATTCTCGATTTCCCGATGGGGCCAAACGCCGATGGTTCTCGATGGTTGCCACCTGTCCCACAGATGGACGGCTCTGATTGTATCGGGATTTTCTCTATGGATTTCCCAACCTCTTTCTCATAGAGTTCTCGAATCTTCTTGGATGATGGACACCTATCCTCCACTCTGACTCTGGTGGTCCCACAATGCTTACATCACTGTCGGGATATCGCGGATCGTGATTCCCAGCAACGAGGTTTATTTGTCTTCGAAAACCCCGATTTCTTGATCCCCGACTCTTCGGGATCTCTTGCCACGTGTCCTTGTTGTTTGGATGGCTCTGATCCTATCGGGAAATCACAGATGGCGATTCCTAGCACAACGATTCTACACTTCTGAAATCCCTGATGGGTAAAATCCCGATGCCTCCCCAGAATGCTGACGCGTGTCCTGCCGAGATCAACGGTTAGGATCCTTTCTCAGGATTTCAAGAACCACAAGGTCTCGATTCTCTGGCTTAACAAAACCCCTATTCTCCAATGACTGACCTCCTGTCAGGCTCTCTTGGGTGGCGCTCGATTGCTGCCACGCGTCCCTCCAACGGACGACCCCGATTACGTCAGGATTTCGAGACTTCCAATGACCCATTTCTCTTGTCCTCAGGAACTCCGATTTCCCGATTGATGATATGCCAATGGGCGCTTGATATCCACCACGTGTCTCTCTTCAACGGACGGTCCAGATCTGATCTCGCTATTTCGAGACTTAAAATGTCCCGACTTCCTTGACCTCGTGAATCCCGATTTCACGAACGTTGATATCCTGATGCCTTCACACATCTCGTCGGGATTTCTCCTCCTGTATCCCTTGAGGACTTAACTCCCTCGCAACTCCTTGTAGATCCGATGATGTCGGGTATCCACCCGAGATCTGACGGCTCAGATCCATTCTCCCGCGTAATAGGCAGCTCTCCTTCGGGATAATCGATTAGTTGCATAAAACATTACGTAGTGTTAAAATTGCTTTCTTGGCAAGGTTAAAATTTGTATGGGTCTATAGTTCCTGAGATTCTTCATTATTTAAAATTTTACTGAGGCTAATATAGGCAACTAGTTTACACTGTTCCCGCGCAATACAAGTCTTCTAAATTTCCCTTTTTTTCTTTTTTTTTTGACTGCGCATTGGTAGTTCCTCATTTAGGTAAGTTCGAGGTGAAGTAGGCATTTTCGAGGTCTTGCAAAAGTCCTATTGCATTTTATATAGTATAATTCATGTAGTTATGGAAGATTGCCAACTTCAAGCCTTTGACAAAAGTTTCCCTCGACATTTCCATTGATTTCAGGTGGCTATCTTACCCGAAACTTCATCGACAAATATTGCTCAATAAAATTAAATTATCAACTCTCTTTTTCATGCTCAATAGCTTTATCAGGCTTCTTTAAGGGTAGCCATTTTATAGGAAGTGATCCTTCAAACTTTCTGGTTTTCTGCCACTATTTTAAAGGCATTCCTTTGAATATTCAGACTAACTGTAGTAGCTATATATGATCCAGTTACAGGGTATTGCCTAAAACGTTTGCTTGTGATATATATGAGACCATTTGCTTGGATAATATAGGGGTGTTATCCTAAGTATATTCTCTGATACTGTATCACTCATATTTGGTCAAGCTGAATGTTGCTTGACACAATCTATTAAGACACAATTAACGTGTGTTTCTTATAGGTTAAGCGTGGCTGGAGTTAATCATTTGGGATTTTGGCCCTTAGGCCCAGATTTCAAACTAAGATGCTCTGATACCATATGTAACGACCAAATAATTCTAAACAACAATTACTTCCATAAGCTATTTATTTCATGAACTGAGATAACAACTTCATAACATAACAACAATCTTTATAACAACAACTTCAACAACTTAAATTTATCAATGAATAATTCTTTTGTTTCAGAATGAAATAAATACATAATTTAACAATTTACCTAGTTCTCATGCTAATTTCTATTGCCTTGCTGCCTTGTTGTTTCCTTCCTACTACTTGATACCTGGATCAACACTGCAACAAACAAGAAAATAACTGCCCAAAACTATCGTCCTCCCTGCCAGCTAGGAAAACTACCTAGCTCCAGGATATCTACGGATATCCTGGCCCCCGTGTCCAAAACCTCCAACAACTCGGTGCCTCAACAGATCAAAAGCCAACATCCGAAACTCTCTGCTCACAGAAAATCTCATAGTCCTCCTCCATCCATCCTCCGTCGAAAAAACCCCCTCGCGTAATCCTTCCTCCTTCCCTTATTCCTCCTTCATCGACTCATGTAGTTACTTCTCCAACCACCCCCCGTCATTCGTCCTTCGTCCTCCTTCAATGTTTTATCTTCTTGGGATTCGTAGGCTATCCCTCTCTGCATACGCAACCATTTTATAACATTTTTCATTGATCTCTTAAATTTATTTCTCAGGTCATTAAATTTGATCTGTAGTTAAATTATTACTTAGTTAACCACAATTATTTTCTTTAATTAATTTTACTTTTTAATCTTTAAGCATTTATCCAATTAGGGTCGTTACAACAATGTAGTATTACGTATCCCTCACTATACGCCTCTAAGGAGGCCTGAGGTAATTCATTTTAACACTTCACTCCAGGCATGTAGAGGGTTTTTTATCTATGCATTTTTCATTCCTCTGTTATAGGTCGGTGAGAATGCACAATGCAATCTTGATTAACAATACGATGGGAGATACCTCGAATGGGGTGACACGAGTCGAGGATGGCGAGGGGAGGTGGCAAGGGGAGGTGACGAGGGGAGGCAGGGGGCCTTTAATACCTGTCCTCCCCACACACTCCGTGATTCAATTTGAGTGTCAACTCCATCCATCTTCGTAACCTGATGCAACTCAGCACAAGCGCCATCGGTCCAGCCAGCCAGAGCATTAAGCTCGTGGCTTTAATGGCATTTATTGTGGTTCATTTTCCCATCAACCTTCTCGAGGGCTCCATTGTGTTCGAGCAGTCTTCTGCACAGCGAGGCTGCCATCCAGCTCCCGGCGACTTGGCTCTAACCTTCGTTTCAGTCATGCCACGCTTGAGGGGGTGACCACGCAGAGGGGCTGGCTGGTATGCAGCCACCTCCAGATGGAAACGACACCAAGAATTCCAAAGCGCAGTGACTCTAGCCAGACAGTGTCGAAGGCAGGCAATTCTGGCAGCAGGTTCACCTCCTGGCACAATCGTGGAAGAGGATTCGAGCATTTAGCTCCCACCGGATTTTTTGGACAAGAAAATGGTTACCTTCCCTGATGATTGGGACGCCCACACCCATGTCTTTCACTTTGGAATTACTCCCCGCGGCAGGACCTCTTCCGACTCCTGCGCTAAAGCCTCCGCGGACCCCGGCACAGAACCTTGCATCATAGAAGAGAAGCAGTGGATGGATGCTGGTGCAGCCAAGGATGCAGAATGTCTGGGACGTGATGACAAGCAGCCGAGGCCGCCCTCGCCACCTCTTTTGCTCCCGGAGCAGTTGCAGCTTATATTTGAAGTGAGAAGTCTGGTTAAAGACCAAATCTTCCGAGCGGTCTGCGCAAGCCAACGCCTGGATATGCTGTATGCATCTTATTCCAACGACTCGCCCAGATGACTATGTCCTACCTGTGCACAGCCATTTTCCATACCAGTTCATGCAGCAGAAGCGCAGGATGACAAGGCGAGCCCAGGTTAATAGGCCTTAGAGTCTGCATGATTTTCTTTATGTTTGTTGTTGTATTTTCTCAGGACAATAGTCCTCTAGGTGTTAGTTTGGATAGCCTTAGAAACTACATTATCAAACTGCTGTTAGTCAATAATATACCCCCTGGTTTCCTACGGGCAGGGTGGCTCTATGTTCTCCATAATTTTTGGACCCGTTACAGTGAGATAGCCAGGTGTCCTGGTTTCCTTCATAGGTAGGACACCTGGCTCCTATGTGTCATGTATCCTCTTTTTGGATGAAGCTTTAATATGAAAGGTCCCACTTTTACTTAAAAAAAAAAAAAAAAAAACAATACTATGGGAGATCCTTCAGGCAGATCTGGTGCTCCTACTACACATGAAAAGGTAATCCTCACATCTTGTAACTTAGGCATATCCTAGTTTTGCACTGTAATAGGTTACTACTTCTATAAGAATTCCATATCGGTCTGCTTCTCTAGTTTTACAGTTCTCAAACTAGGGTCTATAAGGTTCCTTTAGATGTTAACAATACCTGGTTATCTCGTTGTATTATCTCACCTCCTCCCATAAGAAATGTTGCAATTTAATAAGCCACTACTCAATCTTAAGGGATTTTCATTTGTCTTTGTGGAGTTACCCATAAATATTTGGCCTCATCCCGTGAGAGATATCGTACCTCTGCATTTTGTAACTCCATTTTGCAGTTGTTTGGTGGCACTCTTAGGATGACGAAGGTATTTGTGAGTATGAACATACGATTTAACCTGTGTAGTTTTTCTTCACGCGTTATGGCCTCTCATTACCCACCAGTGGGACTCATTCCTTATTGGAATGTAAAAACCCTTGAGGTCTCGTGGACACAAGCCATTAGTTTCATATTCTCTTAATTAAACAGTCGTCAAAATCCTCTGCGCTTTAACGCTTAGTTAGCTAAACATGTTTTCCTCCTAGTTCACGTCATGCATGCCAATTAAAGAATAGAACTCCATGCATCATGTGTTATCATCTAGTTTTCTCCAAACTATCCATTGGGAAGTCTTTAACCTTCTATCTGTAAAATTCCCTTAGTGAAATGTCATAAAGGTGATCATTCCTTGTATGACCATTACATAAATTAATCTCTAGTTTTTTTTTTAAGTAGAGTAGGCATAAGTATACCTTGTACTAACAACCCTCAGTCTAAAAAGTCTATGTTCACTTCCAGAATAATTTAGATCTTACTATGTTTTAAAGACACCCATTTGTAAATTATTTCTAGACTGGATAGGGTAAAAGAGTATTCATCGAATTATGTCATGTATATGTCTTTATCTTTCAAGGGTTATTATGGTGGATGAATTCATATTATGAGGGAAATAAATTGAAAATGTACATTTTCTATATACGCAAAGTATCGTGTGCCTTTTAAGGGTATTTGTGGGTTTACGAAACTTCTCGGTCACTGGACTTGTCTAACTTCTTCCCGCTGTACAATTCATAAACCATAATACATTCTTGTTTACAAATTTATACATTTTATTTATTTGCAGTTATAGAATGAAGTCCAAATGCTCTGATAAAAAGGAGTGCATGGTTTACCTCAGGAAAAAACACACCTGCGATCTATGTTATTTATCCTAGCTCTACGTGATTCTGTAATTTTCAACTCTAATTTATGCTAGGGAATTAGTTACCCTCTGTAGGGTTTTGACCGTGCTCTGGTTATTTACTTCATGTAGTTTATTTTACATTGTTTAACTTATGATTTAATGCGTTGTGTATTAAAGCATTATATTGAGTTACAAAAAACTAATGATGGGGCCATGTTTTCTTTGCGAGTGTACACATCGGTTATTCATGTGTCCACTCCTCCCCTTCGGACTATGGACACATCCTCTCTGCAACGTTGGTGGGGAACCACTTCCATGCCAGTTATAAGCTAATTAATATTCATTTGTTGAATCTTTAATATTTATTTTCATTTTATTACTTTAACACAGTTTACTAAGTCTATCAATTTTCCCCTTGCAGGATTAATCACTACATAGGAATGGATCAAGGGGATCGCCTTGCTCAAAAATGTATTCAAGTTCCAAACCATAGCATTCAATTTAAAATTCCTCAGGTTTTGTTTGCTATTGATATAGGGTCCTCTCCCTAGGGTACTCTACTATGATAATTTTGAACAACGGTTTCATCGATAAACCAGTTATTTGTAATTAAATTCTTTAATGGAATAAATAGGTTGTAAAAGAAACTCCATTTTGAATATGAATCAACAATTTAAACAACTGTGGTAGCCTGTATTATGTAAACTATTGAATCTCTATTGGTCTATGGACCAACACATTTAGAATGTAAATTTCCTTTCATAAGTGAGGATTGTTGTTCTCTTTATCTACATTTTATGGTACATGTACAATGATTGAAATGGTATTCTACATGTATATATGTATACAGATATATATCTATATGGATACATGTAAATTTCCAGAACACACAACAGTTCTAACATTCTTTATGCTTGGTTAAACATATACGTATATTACTATCTATAAATGTATAACCCAACTTCATTTGCAATTAGAACTCACAATATCTTTCCTATCTTTACTCAATCAGTATAATCAATAGATAAAATAATTATCCTATAACCATTTCATCCTGTCAACTAATAATCAACAAAACATTTAACAAGGAACAAGTATATGTACATATCTGAATAAGATGATCAAACACAAATGAAACAACCAAGTTCCACCCAACCATAGAATAGAACAACCAAATTACATTCTTCATTCACCCCCTAGCCTGACCATGAGTCCATAAGGGCGAATTGAAATGATCCTCTTTTTTTACTGTCCTCCTTTCATATCATAAAATTCCCTTGCCTCACATGCAAAAGGTGTTCATAAAACCAAGTAATATCCTTTCTCCAACATACTAAGAAACATCCCGCATCCTTCCTATGTTGTATATCATGAGCATCTTATGCCTAGGTCTTTTTCCCTCCCCGATAATTTTCGCAGCTTTACAAATCCCTGATTTTCAGGGGTTGCTAGTGGTCAAATTCCTCATTTTCCACTTGTAAAATTCATCCCTGAGGTAACTCAAGTATTTTCCCCACTCATGGAGTCATGGTCAACTATTTTTAACCTTGTTGTTCCATTTGTCCTCCAACAATTAATATATAAAAAGATTTGTCTTTTACATGTGTCATAGTGAAAGAGTTAGTTGGGAAAATCATATATTTTCCCAACAATAACAAATAATCAAATTCATACGATCTTCGTTTTAGGCGTATGATAGCCCGTTGGAAAGGTATTGTCGAGGAGATTCATTTTTGGGGAACTTAGATATTACTCTCTGTTTTCCCAAAAAAACATCGTTTAGGGCCTCAAAACGACTCCAAAAGTGAAAAACTCCTAAAAATAGTAAATTACCAAAATTGCCAGAAAATTGTTTTGAGCCAGTTGCAAAAGGTGGGTGGCCATCGATATCAACCTGGATCAATACTCCCTCCTTTGAAATCAATGGTCTCCATTTCATTGATTTCCCCCATTATATCAAGAAATTTCTATTTAATTTGGCCCCGGGTGAGACACTCGCCTTGGTGCAGGAGCTGCCCTACTTTGACGACTAGATAAAACTGGATCCTTTGCTATCGAGTGCCCTTGAACTTTGTGTTCAAAATATGATCACTAGATTCCTGTTGTATGCAATCGGGGTCGAGATCTGTTGATGTCAGTTGTTCGACTACTTATGAGGTGTTTAATAATGGTGGGAAATAAGGGCGAAGGAGATCCATGTTGAACATCATGTGAAGGCCAAGGAAAGGAGGAATGTTGAGCTCAAAATCATTATCCCCCATGGCCTTGGTGATGTTGTACGACCCATAACAGAGTGGGTGAAGCTTCTGATGGGGTCCTATAAGGCGTTCTTTCTTCAAGTGCAACCAAACTTTGTCGCCCACCTGAAACTTATGCGACAGTCGATGTTGAACATGGCGTTGCTTGTACTTGTCATTGGACTTTTGCAGGATATCCTAAACTTGTTGGAGAATGTGTTGGATATGCTCAATGAGTTGAGTGGCTTTGTCAGCTTCAGTTGGAGCAGGAGATGAGTTGGTCATGGTGACCATAAGGCGAAGTGCAACAACTATGGGACTCAATGGTTGGAATCCCAACCCCACCTAAAAGGGGTTGTGGCTAGTTGAGCTATGTAGGGCTCAGTTGTAGCTATGATAGATATAGGAAGGCTCTCATCCCATGTGCGAGGGTGCTTGGTATTATACATGCGAAGGATACACACAATCATTCGATTTACGACCTCAGTTTGGCCATCTTTTTGGGGGTTGAAGGTCATGGATTTGGTGAGCTTGGTGTCCAGCAGTGACCAGAGGCTCGACTAAAATGTGCTGAGAAATGGATTTTCCTTATAAGATACAATGGTTTGTGGGATTCAAAAATGTACCAAGACTCATTCAAAGAAGAGCTTGGCAGTGGACTCTACTGTGATGCTCTTCTTGCAGGCAACTAGAATCGCCATCTTAGAAAAGCGATCAACAACCACAAAAACACAGTCATTTCCTCGCTTGGTGGACGGGAAGCCCAACATGTAGTCCATTGAGATGGATTCCCATGGCCTGTCAGGAGTAGGAAGAGGGGTGTACAGGCCATGTTTCTTAGTGGTCAGCTTGACAATAGCGCAGGCAGTGCAAGACCTGATACACTTGTTGACCTCCTGTCGAAGTTTCAGCCAGTATAAATGTTTTTGTAGCTTCGCTATTGTCTTTTCAATGCTGAAGTATCCTTCCACCTGACTGTAGTGGGTTTCCCTGATCAACTTAGCTCACTCTGTTGATGGAACACGGATATGGCCCAAATGAAACTACAACGCATCCTGAAGATGGAAATTATCGACAACTACATTTGCACCCAACATTTGGTAGGTGGTGGAGAAGTCTAGGTCTATCTCATAGAGTTGGGGCCATCCAGAAGTCTCATGGCTACAAGAGTCTAGCACCATGGTGAGAGATGATAGCTAAACTTCCTCCGCTACTTCGTAGAGTATCTCCAAGTTACTTTACTCAACAATTGATCCGAATTATTTTCGGCACGAAATGAGATCGGAGATATAATAAAGAAATGCACAGAGATATCGCAGATTTTCAATAATATAATAGAAATGTATCGGAGATGCAACCATAAACATAGATATATAGTAATACATGATTTATATTAATGAAAGAAATGTACAGAGACTGTAAAAATATAGAGTGAAAGACTTGCTAGAATGGTGGTAGCTTATCTCTGAGAAGAGATGTGATGGCTATTCACATCCGTGAGAAGATGATTACAATGAGGATATGAAGGCATTTTTACAATAAGAAAGAATTCCAAAATCCCTAGACATCCAAAAACCTAACCCTAGGAGATGAAGCGCCAAAAGTCATGTGGGCCCTGTTTGGGTAAGTGAGTACATCAACTTCCCGGGGTCGTAACTTTTGCATACGATCTCTGTTTTAGGCATGTGATTGCTAGTTGGAAAGGTATCATCGAGGAGATTCATTTTGGGGGATCAATCATGCCTTTGGCTATCATTGAGAACCTCGATCTCAAAAAACCTTCATTTGGGCCCTCAAAATGGCCCTGGAAGTTAAAACCTGCTAAAAATAGTAAATTGCCAAAATTGCCAGAAAGCCATTTTGAGACATTTGGAAAAGGTGGGTGGCCACTGATATACACCTGGATCAATCCTCCCTCCTTAGGAAGCAATGGTATCCATTGCATTGAGTTCCCGAGGGACACGAAAAAGCATTTATTGAATCTACATCTTGGTGAGCTGCTTGTCTTGTTGGAGACGTCGCGCTGCTTAGTTTGTGGAAATCTGTCACGAACCTGTTGCGGTTGAGGCTGCTCAACAAGTTGAGATACATGAGAGGATGATGTGCAGAAGGAATCTTTGCACTTTGTTGCAGCCTTGTCGACCTGCTTCTGTTGGATAGAAGGTGCTTGGGGCAAGGTTGTAGTGGTTGCAGTGTCCTTTTGTTTTCCTTTTGAACAGATTGTGAAGAAGCTGAATTTTGCAGTATGAGATACTACCTTGCAGCACATTTTAGGTGGAACAGTAGTCGGAACTACCTCTGGTATTCTGTAGATATGACCCCCAAAGTAACAATGACACTACGGGGTCGAGACTCATAAACAACATGGCGTCTCCACATATATGGTTGGCCCAAGAGAATATCACAGACATCCAGTGGGGCAACATCACATAATACCTCATCCTTGAAGGATTGGATGTCATATGACAATTGACACTATTGGTTGACACAGATATCTTGTCCTTGCTAAAGCCACCCGATGTTGTATGGCTGCGGGTGTGGTGTTGTCGACAATCCCAACTGTTTGATGACCTCTGCTGAGATGAGGTTCTTCTGGCTTCCGCTATAAACAATTAAATGCAGCGGGGTGCCCTTCACCCACATCTGTGAATGAAAAAGGTGCTCCCCCTCTTCAGGATCTGTTGGTTCTTCTGGTTGAATTGCTGCGGTCGAGACAATAGCCGTGGGGTCTGCGTCAATGATCTATCCTTTACCATTATTTTCAGAATCAGATTCTGAATCAGGGTTCGGCTCTTTGTCTTTGATCTCAGCCACCAATGACTGTTTTGAGCGACATTCATCAGTGTTGTGCCAGGGGATTTTGTGGAACTCGCACCATTTTCTGGTGTCCTTCTTTGCCTTCCCGTGACCCTTCTTTTCTTGTGTCTTGGACTAGTTTTCAGGAGACTGCTTGTTAGGGACGTCTTTGTCATACTTTGGTTGTTGTGGATTTGCAGACCCAAATTCCCATTTGTTCTGGTGCTTAAATTTCTGCTCAATTTTAACATCATATAGATAAGCAGCACTGAGTGATGAGATTTCTAGAAAATCCATTTTAGTTTGGATGTATCTGTGTAGAGCCCCACGGTATTTAAGAACCAAATGTCACTTGGAGTCTTTGATACCCAGCTTGGTGCACAAGGTATGGAAGGTATTGGTGAACTCTGAAATTGCTTGGCCCCTCTCTTTCTGTAGTGTGGTCCACCTCATGTACTGGTCCTCATAGTTACCAACAGGGTAATACTGTTCTTTTACCGCATCCACAAAAAAATTCCAAGTGGGATCGGCCCCATATATTCCAGACTCCTCTGTGGAACGTTTCTCCCAGTAAGTTTTCCACCAGTGTTTGAAATGAGGGAGAGCTTTAAGGAGTGCAAAGGTGATCTTTTCTTTGTCGAAAAAATTGTGAACAAAGAAATAACCTTCCAGCAGAGTTAGCCATTTTTCTAGGGCTTCTGCATCTATCTGTCCTTCAAATACAAGAATATCAAAATTAACTTGTACCTTGTAAGGTGAGGTGCCTCCAAAGTGGTCACTTGATGAATATGCGAATGATTCTATCGGCAGGTGTTGAAGGATGTGGGAAAAATTCTCCATCATTTCGTCCCTCTGTGACGTGAGAGCTTGCTCAAGCAACAGATTGATAGGATCGTCTACTCCGTCGTTTTTATTTTCTTCCACCATTGAGGGTTTCTTGGGTGTTCGAGAGCGATTGTCTTCAAGAGAGACAAGCTCGAGACCCAACCTGCTATACTCGGACCTCGTCGGGGACATGCATTGAAAAAAATGATCAACAACAGCCTACTCTGATACCACTGATCAAGATTATTTTCGGCACGAAATGAGATCGGAGATATAATAAATAAATGCACAGAGATATCGCAGATATTCAATAATATAATAGAAATGTATCAGAGATGCAACCATAAACAAAAATATATAGTAATACACAATTTCTATTAATGAAAGAAATGTACAGAGACTGTAAAAATACAGAGTGAAAGACTCGCTAGAATGGTGGTAGCTTATCTCTGAGAAGAGATGTGACAGCTACTCGCATCCATGAGAAGATGATTACAATGAGGCTCTGAAGGCCTTTTTACAATAAGCAGTAATACCAAAAACCCTAGACATCCAAAAACCTAACCCTGGGAGATGAAGCGCCAAAAGTCATGTGGGCCCCGTTTGGGTAAGTGAGTACATCAACTTCCCAGGGTCGTAACTTTTGCATACGATCTCCGTTTTAGGCGTGTGATAGCTCGTTGGAAAGGTACCGTCGAGGAGATTCATTTTGGGGGATCAACCATGACTTCAAATATCATTAAGAACCTCGATCTTGAAAAACCTTCATTTGGGCTCTCAAAATGGCCCCGAAAGTTAAAACCTGCTAAAAATAGTAAATTGCCAAAATTGCCAGAAAGCCATTTTGAGCCATTTGGAAAAGGTGGGTGGCCATCGATATACACCTGGATCAACAATATACTCACGTTCAATGAACAAACCCTTATTTTACTATGTGCATTTGTTGTTAACTCTGCATTTACATTTTTAATGGCCCTGCAAAGTCATCGCCCTTGTACATCGTTTAGACCCCTATTTTTACTTGACATATCCTTTCTCGACGAATATTTCCCTTTCCATCGTTTTTCACTCCCATTTGTTGGGTTATTATTGCTCAATGTGTATTATCCAACCCGTTTGGGTTAGCATACTGCCAGGAGATGGCTCCTATGGTAATCAGAGTAAATTAAATTTGATCCGATGTGTGGTTACCTTCCTCATCTATTTTATAGTGGAAACTAAAGTGTATACCATTATTACTTTACACTTTATTCCACCCTTCTCTTTATTTAATATTATAAATATATAAAGTTTAACAATGTCCTCATGTATATTTATAAATTT
>JASDQU010242485.1:178066-188476 GCA_032191745.1 Picea mariana | reverse complement strand
AGGCATGGTTACCCTGGTTACAAACCAGGGGCCCTGGTTACTAACCTAGGGTCTTTATCAATATATGTCACAGATCACATATCCCAGGAGTGCACTGGGTGCCCTAGATCTCGTCTAGGGTCTTAGCCATCCTCCAGGAGAATGGCTCTCGCTGCTGCATGTAAATTCAACATGTGCCTTATATAGATGTGCATTTCCTGGACCAACTGCATAACAGACTGCTTCATCGACAGTTCAAGTGGATCATTCACCGGTGCTGGGTTTTGCTCGGTCATCCTTATTATAGCATTTGCGCACTGTATCACATGCGGCAGCTAGTACTTCTTACTTCATATTCAGCCTCTTCTACAGAACCTCATGTTCATGGTCCTGCTTGTAGTGGCACGACATGTAGCAACGCGTCTTAGAGAAACGATATAGTCTAGTTAATGTGTTGCTATGATTGTGTATCTTGTGGCAGGATGGGGCCCATTTACTCTCATGTACATTAGTGGCTAAAATCCAGTGTTAGTTTCAGGCCCTAGCTCGATCTAAAAAATCAACCACATGGTAGGTTGTTACCTTGAGGACTTTGTGTCAATTGCAAAACCTTATTCAAACGTTTGTAGTGTATGGCCGCAAAGTGTTTTTCTACACATTTGTATGTGTACATCATACAAATGTGTATGCAAATAATGACTTCATATCCACTTATCTTCTTCAGTAGCTTTTCTCAAAGTGTATTTATAGCATTGGGATAGATGCCAAGTTACACTAGGTTAGGTTATTGAGCCTTTGATAATTTTGGAAAATTTACTTATAAATCACAACATTAATATTGCTTTGTTCTTTACTAGCTTTTCCCAAAGTGTATTTATAGCATTGGGATAGATGCCAAGCTAAGTAGGTTAGGTTATTGACCCTTTGATAATTTTGGAAAATCTATTTATAAATCATAACATTAATATTGCTTTGTTGAAAGCATCTTTACAATACTCGTATCATGGAAGAAGTCCTTTTTACATTAAGATGGAGAAAGTGGAGTAAAGACATTGTGGGATATTAAATGGACAATCATTGCCTTGATGACTTGCAACCTCGATATGAAAAGATTCCCTCCAATGGTGATATAGGAACTCAACTTTGCTAAATTGGCCTTTATCTTAGAATTTTAGTGTGATAACATCTATGATTTGATTTTAGTAAGGTAATAACTTTAATTTATGGAACTAGTATGTTGTATTATTGTTCATATGATAAATGTGCCAAGTATTACATTATTATTGAGAAATCACACCTTTCCAATGCACATATTTTCCTGTGCTTTTATTTAATGAAATATAAGTTTTCAATCCTTGGGTTCAGTGACCATTTGCTTATGTAAGAGATAGGATGATTTGAAAAGAGAGGATTCACATGTGAATATCACTATTACAAAGTCAATAAAAACATTTTTTAAAGAACCTACTTTTCGCTAACAAATTTGTTTGGAATGTGAATCTAGAGGTTGCAAATGACATTTGGACAGAACATGGATTATAAATTATATTTGGTTGTATTAATTCATTTCAAAATTGATCTCTTGGTAAGAATAGTTGAGATAGTGGAATTTTATGGGGTTAAAAATGAGACATTTTCAAAGCCTATTTTTAGGGTATATGGTCTTAAGAGTTGTTGATCTCTCTTCTTGTCAGGGACTAGAATCAACTTCTTAGGGTCTTTTTGAAAGATTCATCAAGATTCTCTCTATTTGTTTATAGAGGTGATGCTCCTCTTTTTCACTCAAATATTCAATACACTTGTTCAAAAATTAGATATATACATTCAACATCAACACATGTGAGTGGAATAGGTGGTAAGGTAACTAAAAAAAAAATTATAATAGAAAGATAATAACCTCACATATAATAAATAGAACTACATCCATTAACTTAGGTAATGAGAAAAGATTTTGAAGCAAGACTCATAGAAAAAAAAAAAAGATTGATGGCCCATAAATCATAGAGCTTTAAATGATTTCATTCATTTAGAATCATAAGATACATAGGAGAAACATACATGAGATCTCACGTTTATAAAAAACTTTGAAACCACAAAGGTTATGAACTTCTGGAGTAGCTCTCTGTGAGAGTAAAACATATTACATATTGATGTTTAAGTTCGTCTGCTTATCATAGGACACAATATTCATGATACTTAAACTACATAAATGCATTTGTCCAAACGAATTGGGATGAGGCTCCTGTGGACCAAATAAATATTAGCAGTAACTTGGAAGAACGAAATAAATGCAATTAAGAATCTTTACGAGTAAACAATAAACCAATAAAGCTAGATGATTCACACACTGGAAAGAAAGAAGAGAAATGCTTTAAAAATAAATGCACTCACAAAAAATAGCAAAGGAATGACAGATGGATGGATGTCTCTCTTTCTCTGTTTCTCTGTGATAAAAATGCATCTCTTCTTCTTTTACAATCTTCATATTCTTGAAGCTTCTTTAGGTTTAGGGTTAGGGTTTTGTTTTCCCCTTCATAAATATGAATTTAGATATTTGTTCCTCCAACTCGGAACCACTTCAGACATTCACAATTTTTTGTTAATAAACCATTTTTCCAAAATAATTTGTTTTCAAGCCATAAATAATCGTGATTGTATTTTAATTTTTAGGGCATGATAATTATCATTTCATCCATGGAAATTACTTCTAATTTGTTCTCCATGTCTCTATATTTCTAACAAGCTATTGTTTGTTCAATTTGGACATCGAGATAAAATGTTATGGCCTCGGGAAGAGAGACATTCAACCACTGTTGATTTATTCTTTATGTGAATCTTGGCCCTTGATTTGCAAATCCACCCTTTTTATTCCACGTGCGTTGTGGGAGGGTACTAATTACATGTTTATAAATAACATGGTATCTCATATTATTTGTGTGTGAAGTAGAGATAGCCATGGAACCTTGTGTAGTTTGTGCATAGTATAACTTTTGGTTGTCACCTCATCGTCCAATGATCATGCCAGGTCATTGCCCAACGATCCATGTCCAACAAATATCATCCAAGTGTCACCCAGGCATAGGTCTACTTCACTGCCATGTGTCCCAATATGCCAAAGGAGGGGTTGAAGAGAATAAAACTTTGGAAAAGAAATGATAAAATAACTAAATATTTGGATTAAGTCTTTGGATTGTGCACAACAATGAAAATGACCAAGTATAGAATGAATGTGGAATATGAAAAAGTAACTAAAAATGGAGGGTTAAGAGAGTTACGGAAGATGGAAACATGATCAAGTATGGAGAGTAAGGAGAGCAAGGAAAACGGCTAAGTGTGTGTTAGGATTCTGATTTACTAATTGCCCACTGGAACAGAGTTGGGGCTTCTCGATTTAAACTGTCCAACACTAATTTGCAAAGAAATTGCCCAATTTATTGTGACCTGCAATACATACACTCAAATATCTAGAGCGACCTTTACTCGCCCACACACAACATCAAAAACAGAGTAACACAATTTATGAGCAAACATATGAGCGATTATAAATCTGGAGCAATCACACAAAGGAAACAGAGGAAAAACAACAGGAAATGTCCAAAACTGAGTATATACATTTAATTAATCATTACACAACTTTCGGCCTTGTCTATGGCCAAGGATTTTACATGCATTTATAAGGTTGATTAATGTCTGGAGCCTTGGAAGAATTGAAATCCCCAGAATACATAAATATAGAAACGCCTACATCAACCATGAATAAGTTTCTAGGCATGTCTTAGAACAAGCAGGAAAGTTCTACACTTTTTGACTTGTTGGTCGTGGTAGTGGAAACAATGATTTTGCAAATTTTTGTTTTTATTCATTGTTTAACATTCTCCCACTTGAAGATAAATGAAGGCTCCTGGATAAACTACAATTGTTGATCCTTTCCCAAACCTTCTCATCAAGTCACCCCCTGGGCCTACCAAGCTTCGACATAGTGCTTGTTTGTGTCTTGGCGGAATTTTGGTCAGTATATCAACAAGGTTCTCATATGTATGGATCTTTTCCATTTTAAAATGTCCCTCCTCCAATACCTGTTGAATTGAATGGTCCCTGATGTCAATGTGTTTGGTCTTTGAATGATATGTTGGGTTTTTTGCTAAATGGATGGTTCTTTCACTGTCACAATACAACACATATTTGTCTTGTTTTATTCCTATCTCTCTTAGGAATCGCTGCATCCACACCATGTCTTTGAAATCTTTTGTTGTAACTATGTATTCTTCCTCTGTGTTGGAGAGGGACACTACTTTATGTAGTCTAGACACCCAAGACACCACTACACCTGCAAAGGTATATAAATAACAAGTGGTGGACTTTCTATTGTCCACATCTCCAGCCATACCGACATCTATATAACCTTCAAGCACAACATCATTATTACTCAAACATAAACAACAATGATTGGTACCCCTGAAATACCTCAAAATCCACTATCGCTTACCAATGTTGTTTTCTCGGATTTGCAAGGAACATGCTCATTACTCCCACTAAATTTAAAATATTTGGCTGAGTACATACCATGGCATACATCAAACTGTCAATTGCTAAAGCATAAAGAATTTTACTCATTTCCTCCTTCTCTTTGTCATCACAAGGGCACAAATCAACATTTAGTTTGAAGTGGGATGCAAGAGGTGTACCAACTAGCTTGGCGTCCTTCATATTAAACCTATCAAGCAACTTCTTGATATATTTTTCTTGTGACAACCACACTTTTCTCTCATTTCTGTCACATATGATCTTCATGCCCATTATTTGTTGTGTTGGACCCAAATATTTCATTGCAAACTAACTACCCAAGTCCCTTTTCAACTAGTTAATCATATTCTTATCATGCCCAATCACTAACACATTGTACTATTCATGCCTGATCACTAGCAGTAATATAATGTACTTTTCCTAGCCATACCTCTTAATGTAGACACAATGATCAACTTCTAGTTTTTTAAAACTGTGTTCCAACATAAATGGATCAAATTTATTATGCCACTGGCGAGGTCACTACTTCAGTCCATAGAGGCTCTTCTTCAACTTGCAGACCAATTTTGCTTTACCTTTTATTTTGAAACATTTTGGTTTCTCCATATAAATCTCTTATTCCAATTCACCATGAATAAAGACCATCGTTACATCCAATTGTTCACACTCTAAATATAAAGCAACAACAAGACCAAGAATAATTCTATGAATGACATCTTGACAATAGGAGATAATATTTCAGTGAAATCAATGCCTTCCTTTTGAGAAAATTATTTCACTACCAACCTTGCCTTATATCTTTCCCTTTTCCCTTCTCCCTCATGATAATCATGTACACCCATTTGTTTTGTGGAGCTTTTATTCCTTTTGGAAGCTTCACCAACTCCCAAGTTTTTTTTTCCAACAAGAACCCCATTTCATCCTCCATTGCTTTCTTCCATTCGTTGTTGGTCTCAACTTTACAAGCCCCCTGAGAAAAATCAGGGCCGCCTTCATTAGTCAATAAAATATAATTTGAGGGAGGATACCTTTGTGAAGGATTGTGAGGCCTAGTATATCTGCGGACCAATTATGGTGGTGCATTTTCAAGTTGGACTTCTTGCAATGGCTATGCTACAGTTTCTACTTATTGATGTTCATCATATTCCATTTGTCATTCAACTTGCTCATGAATATGTTGCCCATTTTCTTGCAACGACGGAGTATCAATTTTCTATTCAACAAACATGTCAACAACTTTCTTAACTTCCATATTACTTGCAAACTTCTTAAACATTTCTAACTCATTGAATATAATATCCCTGCTTCGAATAACTTTATTGCTAACTAGATCCCACAATCGGTAACCAAACTCACCATCTACATATCCTAGAAAAATACACTTCATGGATTTATCTTCTAGCTTAGTTGTATTCTCTTTGGGAACATGAACACATGCTTCACATCCAAAGACTTTTAGTTGAGAATAATTTACCCTTTTACTGGTCTAGACTTCTTCGGTAATGCCACCATCCAGCGTTGTAGTAGGAGATCGATTTATCAAATAACAAGTTGTCTTTACTACCTCTGTCCAAAAACATTTCTCCAATCCATATCTTGACAACATGCTCCTCACCTTCTCCATGATAGTTAAATTCATTATTTTTGCATTACCATTCTATTGAGGAGTAAGAGGAACGGTTTTCTCATGCTTTATGCCAAAACTTCTACAATGCTCTTTGAATGCATTGGATCAATACTCGCCACTGTTCTCTGTCCCCAAACACTTGAGAAATTGATTAGTTTCTCTTTCAACAACAAGAATAAACTTTTGAAATATCTCAAATACCTTGCCTTTGTTTTTCATATGGTAGGCCCAAACCTTCCTAGATGCATCATCTATAAATTTGATGAAGTATGAGGCTCCTTCTAATGAATTAATGTTTATTGTCCCAAACACATCATAATGTATCAATTCTAACAACTATTTTTTTTCCGTTCATGGCCACTTCTAATAAATGAAACCTTTCTTTGCTTACCATATATACAGTGCTCACAAAGATCAAGATTAGAGGACTTCAAACCTAGAAGTAGATTTTTGCTAGCGAGAATTTTGAGGCCCTTCTCGCTCATGTGACCCATACGCTTATGCCACAAATATGTTGAGATTTTTTTCTCTTGCAACAACAACCACATCTAATATTGTTCTTAATGTATACATCATTTCTGTCTTGGATCCTTTAACCTTGAGCAATGCCCCTTTACTAATTTTCCATCCACCTTTTCCAAAGCTTGTACAACAACCTTCGTCATCTAATTGTCATACAGGGATCAAACTCATGCACATCTATGGAACATGCCTAACATGTTTCAATAGGATATGTTGTCTTTCCTTTGTCTTGATTTGGACTTCTCCCACTCTAACAATGCTGCAAAAGTGATTACTTCCCAAATGCACTTTACCATAATCACCATAACTATATGCAACAAAGTTATATTTACTTGGGGTTACATGGTGAGATTCCCCAGAGTCAAGAATCCAATCAACACTACACTTGGAAAAAAACAAACATGCATCTTCCATTGAAATAGTAAATAACACCTCAGTCTCTAAAACTACAACAATAGTTTCGCCTTCATTTGTGTTGGTTGATGTCCTTGCTGGTTTTTAATCCTTTTGTTCTTGCTTCCAGATTCGACACTCTTTTTTCATATGTCCTCATTTTCCACAGTGATAACAAGTGAACTTACCTCTTCTCGATTTCGATCTACCTATTGATCTCGAACGCCCTTGACAACCTTGATCGATTTTCCTCCCACGATCAGCTAGATTTAGAGCTTCTCCTCCCTGGTTTTTTGTAACTGATTTATGTCGCATCTCCTCATTCATCAAGTTGTTGCTAGCATCATCTAACTTCAAGGTTCCTGTAGGTGTTGAAGTGCTCATAGCTACAATCATATTCTCCCGGTGGTTCATCATAAAGCACATCAGTAAGATGGCTCTAATATCGTCATTCAAAATGATTTTAATAGAGGTGTGTTGACTAGTAATTATGTTGAACTCATTTAAGTGCTTCGCTACTGGAACGTCCTCCTTCATTTTGAGATTGTACAATTTCTTCATCAATAAGACCTTATTCGATGTTGTATTTTTATCATAAATATCATGCAACTTGTGCTATAGATATTTTGTTGTTTTGTCTTCGACCACATTGAATTAGACATTCTTGGCTATACATTAACGGATTTTGGTAATGGCCTTCCTGTCTATCTTGAACCAATCCTCATTTGCTATCGATGAGGGTTTCTTTGCTATTCCCTCAATTGACAAATATTGATCCCTCAAAATTAGTATATCCTCCATTTGTGACTTCCATAGGGAAAAATTAAACTCGTTCAACTTCTCCATTTCACTTAGCATTGTTTTCTCCATTCTTCATAGGATTCAACTCGGACAATATCCTACCACTGCTTAATTAAACCCCATTGCCTCAAAATTTGCACTCGTCAGATTTCATCGTCTGAGGCTTCTTCTCATAGATTTTGCTTATCATGTGAGTATCATTATTTTCAAGGTAGAGTTATAGGTTTGTCAATAGTTTTGCAAAGTCATGCTTTGGTCCTGGGAATACCAATGCATTCCTAATTGAGTCATTGAGTGTGTATGTTTTAAAATATTATTGTCTTGGAAGGTTTTCAAAGGTCTTTTGGTCATTGGTCAAATAAAATCTAACTGGTATGTCAAAAAGAGTCAAGTCATAAGTCTATGTGGAATGGCTTTTAGGGGTGTCATGCAACATAATGACATATTATGAAAGTTAGAGGGTCATCAAAGGTCATAATCTCATATTTCCTATCTTTCAAAGTGGTTTTGTACTTAAAATTGCAAAAAGTACACATGATGCACAAACTCCTTGGTGCTACCCAAACTGTCTTGTCATCCTAAACAGTCCAATCACCTTTCAAATCGTATTTTGCTCGACATTGGCATGTCTTTCCCCACCCATATTTCATTCAACAAGACCTTCTGCCATCGATCAAACTTTTTCCTTCAAGAAAATCCAACATATTCCACCTGCTACACAAACATGTCAAGTTCGCTATGCAAACCCCTATCTTCCTGCTACGCAAACCCATGTCTTCACGCTACACATCCTCTATTTTTCACTACGCAAAGACTTGAAGGGTTCTATTTTGTGCCTAACCAGTATCCCGCGCCTACATACATTCGATCTAAACTTTCTTGTTGCATTGTTGAGTTCACTTGACTCAATTGAGTAAACCCTAACCTTTCTTTCACGTTGTGTAAAATTCCTTGTCAGAGTTTTACCCTTTGAATTTTCTTGTCCTTACTAGGCTCATTTTTATCTTACATCCACAACATGGAAAATCAAGAGAAAAATAAATACAACAAAGGAGGCAGTGTGTTGAGATGTGAGCCACAGAGCTTGAATTTTGTGAATTCTGATCCTACATTTAGGGTTTCATTTGAGCAAGTTGGTTGCATGAGGTTTTGCGAAAAGATTCAAGGATACAATGTGTAGGTAACGGAATACTTCGCTCTCAATTTCAATAGTGTTCAAACAACGATCGTTGACATCACTTTCCAAGTGTCAGAGGAGACAATGGTTGCTACAACTGAGATTCCAGTCTAGGGGGAGAAGTGGTTTAAAGGTATGCCTCTTGATCCAGTTTTCTACATTGATTTCTTGAAACCCAACTATAAAAAGCAGAAGTTTGGTGCCACTATTCCAAGAGAATGCATACTAGAGCATTATGAAAAGTTGTTATGAGTGGTTCAACGATATTTCTCTTGTGAGGGCAGATTTTTCAAAGTATACCAGTATCACATAAGGCTTCTGATGTATTTCACATGGAAGAACCCTTTAAATTTACCTTTTTACCGATACAAAAGATTAAGTAAAATGACAGACAAAGTACAAGCTAGGGTTGATCAACTTAAGACCAGTCAGTTTCATTTCTCTTTGGTAAAGTTGTTAGTGGTGGAAGAACTCAAGAAATTGAACAGAGATTGATATTCCTTCTTAGCTTCAACAAACATTCATTTAGATCCAAAAGGAGACACCCCCTCATCTGTTGAGAAAGTGGCTTCTAGAGATTCAAGTGGGAAAGATAAAATGTCTGCAGAATAGGGCATGGAGAAAGGAAAGGAAATTGATGATTCTTCACCTAGCCAGCCAACTAAGAAGAAGGGTAGACATCTACACTTTTCTAATGAGGTAGATGACACAACAAAATTGAGAAGCCTACTCACAAGGTCAGTTGCCAAAAGATCACCTATACTTTCCCTGCATACATAGTCTGTTGAACACTCAACTCAAGAAATGGATGAAGATCAGGTGCAGTCAGAAAAGAAATACCAAGTAATTAGAGAGATAAAAGATCAACTTAAGGAAGCTCAACATGCCATAACTCAGTCCTTTCATGATAACATGGAGATGAAAAAGAAATTGGTTGAGAGGGTTTCTGATATTCAAACTCCATAAGATGCAATAGGTTCAAAGATGGCATCAATCTCAAAGGTTCTAAAAGGTTCTAAAGAGAAGGAAAGCAGACAAAGTCCTAAAACAATGGATTTGACTAAACCCATAATCCCTTTAACAACATTCTCAACCAGAAGGATAAGTTCATAACACAAGATTGCAGAGGAAACACAAGCACAGGGACATCCTGTATCAGTTGAAAAGATTCACACTTCACCTGTGTTAGAAAAACAGGACCGCGGAGCAATAAAATAAAACAAATGCAGAAACAAAAAACACAGAAGACACACAATACAAGAGAGACACAGATTTACGTGGTTCACCCAGTGTGGGCTACATCCACCAGAGAAACTGCCAGGTCCTTCCTTTATTATTATCCAGCAAATGAAGGGATACAACCTACAACAAAACCCGTTGTAACTTC
>JASDQU010242485.1:128569-166960 GCA_032191745.1 Picea mariana | reverse complement strand
GGTCCACTTTCTTCTTTTTCTTTTTCTGGGTGCAAGTATTTCTTAACTTTCATTGATGACTTTTCCAGACGTACTTGGGTTTACTTTTTAAAACTTAAGAGTGAAGTTTTTGACAAGTTTTTGGCTTACAAGGCCCTTGTAGAAAAACAATATGGACTTCAAATTCAAAGGTTGAGAATAGATAATGGAGGAGAATATGTAAACAATAACTTTACAAGTTACTGCACTATATTGGGCATCCAAATGCAACACACTATTCCATATACACCACAACATAATGGTGTTGTTGAGAGAAAGAACCACACATTAAAATAAATGGCTAATTTCATGATCAAATCTAAGAGATTAAGTCTAAAGTATTGGGCAGAAGCCATCAACTCTACAAATTACATAGTAAATAGCACTCCCACAAATATTCTTAAAAATATAACACCGGAAGAAGCTTGGAATAAAATTAAACCAGACGTAAGTCACTTCTGTGTATTTGGTAGTATAGCATGGGATCACATTCTTGATGAGAAAAGGAAAGCGTTGCAGCCTAAAAGTGAGAAGTGTATATTTGTTGGTTATTCTAAAGATTTCAAAGGTTATAGGCTTCTTCAACCACATTGTAATGAAATTATTATTAGAAGAGATGTTAAATTTGATGAAAATATCTTGGTCTGTGAGCCTAATTCGATGTTTGTTCCTTCTTTGGCCTACGAGCCTAATTCGATGTTTGTTTCTTCTTCGGCCTGGGAGCCATCTTTGACATTTGTGCCTTCTTCTATTCTGGTTTTTTCTTCAGATGTCGATAGTGAGGATGAAAAACCACCTCCACCTTCTCACCTTCCTCCAGATGAGTCCTTTGAACCTGAACCAACACCATCTCTAGCTCCACCACTTCCTAGATGGGTCCGCTCAACACGAGAAGCAGTTGGTGATCTTGTCGGTGATCCTTCATATTAGCGTCAGACACGTTCATAGTTCCAACGATCATCTTCTCTTTTGGATCAAGTTTCAGAGACTCATGATCCAAAAACATTTGCATAAGCTTCAGGTCATCCAGATTGGGAAACAACAATGAATGAAGAGTATCGTACCTCTTCCAAAATGAAGAAAATTTGTCATATGTAAATGGGTCTACATAACTAAGTATGCATCATATGGAAGTGTTGAAAGACACAAGGCTCGGTTAGTGTCCAAAGAATTTTGTCAAGTTGAAGGAATTGACTATAATGAAACCTTTCCCCCTATAGCCAAAATGAATTCCATCTACCTTGTTCTTTCCCTTGTTGTCTCACATAAATGGGAGGTCCATCAGATGGATGTTAAATCCGTCTTCTTGCATGGAGATTTGCAAGAATAAATCTACATGAAACAACCTCCTGGTTGTGTCCAGAATGACTCTAGCCTTGTTTATGTAATGTACCCCAAATTTCCCAAATAAATAAAAAATTGTTAGGGGGCATTAATGTAACATCCCCAACCATCCATGTTGGGCCATGCTACGCCAGAGAACTCTTACTGTTCTCTCTGCAAAACATATTCATCATATCTTCTGAGCTATGCCACACAAATTTTTCGAAGTGCATACAATTAAAATATACATACAGAGAACTCTTGCAGAAGCATTATATATAAAACATAGACATACAAATGCATCTGCAAATACATGGATTCAAACTGAAATAACAGTAAACATATACATGCAACATATACAGGAAGTACCCATAAAAGTAATCACAGTTATAACTGCACATAGGATAACCCATAAAAATAAGCACGTAAATAACAATGTAGCATGTAAATTTATCACACAATTGGCACTTATCTTGGTAAGAATGTCATCAACTCCGTGCATACCTTCCACGAACCTCCCAGCCTTAGACCACAGTGTTCATCACTCTCAACAGTGAGTCACCCCCGAGCTGGGACTAAACTCCACCCGGGTAAAGGGATTTCTAACCAGGCTAAAGGCTCATAGACAACAGGAAAGACTCCGTCTCAGGTTCCAACTCAAACTAATAGCCTATAGTCCCTCATTCCCCACATGCCTGTCCTACCTAGGAAGTGTGCCCCTTCTCCACTCAACAGTCCTTCGACTGCCCCACTTCCTTTCCGGGCTTCAACAACAGGCCAGACATGAAGTCTCAGAGAACTGTAGCTGCAGTTTAGCACCTTCAGGAAATCAATTCCCAAAAATTATCTCACCCAGAGAATTACTCACTGGCCTGACAACCCGCCTCTTTAATATCTCATGGGCCTGAAAACTTGCTTCTTCAGTCCAGCTCCAATACACCAACACAAAAATGGCTATGGATACAAATTTAGGTACAGTCATGAAGATACAAAGGATAGTTCAATGGTGTGTGCATGCTCATGGATGATTGACTGGATGACTGAATGATGGAAGGAATGATGGCAAGAATGTTGGAAAAGATGAGAAAATGAACTAATTCCCCACAATATGTATGTATGTCTCCAACTTGACACTTGTCATGTTGGGAGCTACTTTGGCCCACTTGTCCCCAACTTTAGAACTTAGGATAAATTATTTATCCATACTTTATATTTAAGAAATATTAATATAATATTCGTTTTTGGCTTAAACTCCCTAGCTTAGACCTTTTTCCTTAACTTTTAGGCCCCTCCCTTTCCCTAACCAGTGGATTTTAGTCCCCCATCTCTTTTATAGTGGTCGGTCTGGGCGCAACGATGTATTTTATATTAATAATGAGATATATACAAAAGTAGGTTCACTGACCTTTAACATCTAGGTTCTCCGGCCTAATCAAAACATAAGCATCCTAGCTTATAATAACTGGCTCACCAGCCTATAAAATGCAGCATATAAGCAAAAGGCTCCCTAGCCTCAAAATTGTGCGCACTTAAGTTGTTGCGCACGGTATCCAAGAATGTGCACACTTCATCATTTTACTGCGCAGTACATGCACGCACTATGCCATGAAATGTGCATACAAAATGATATCAAACAACTCACCAGCTTAAGTACATTTCCATTTATATTTACAACTGGGTTTGGCCTAGGGATATTTTACAATCCCATCCCCTTATTTATGCACTGTCCTAAGTGCATCATGTGCCCATATACACCAAAATTTTAAAAATCCTCAAAAAGATGCGGGTATTCTGTCTGCATTGCATCCTCATGCTCCCAAGTAGTATCCTCAGGAAAGTACCAGGTCCATTGGATCTTTGCAAGCCCTATGGCACGATTTTCGAGTTGTTTGATTTTTCGATCTAGAATGTGCATCGAATGCACTTGGAAAGCGCTTTCTTACTCCACTTGGATCACATTCCAATCAATAACATGATTAGCATCAAATATATATTTCTTGATCAATGATACATGAAATACATTCTGAACATACATAGATGCAGTCAATGCAATCTGTTAGCGTCAGAAGTCACTCCTGGATTGCTTGCAGGAGCAGAGCCCGACGCCCATCAGTTTTATGTAATGATAGTTTTGAATGGGTGATCAAATGGATAAAGACTCAAGAAGGTACAACTTTAACTCAGGAAACCGGGCCTGGTATGTAGATAACAAGGGAGGTCTTGATCCAACTTCTGTCAGTAAATGATTAAAGGGTGGTAGATGGAAGACTTGTGGGAAGGGTGAGCAAGACTGCTTCGGGCAACAGGACTTCGGAAGCTTGAGGAAGAAAAACTCAGAAGCCAAGATCCTCTTGGTCCAGAGTTTCAAGGAGATGAGGGGTGACTCGACTGGATCCTCCAATTCCAAGTTGTTCAGCGATAAGAAAATCACAGGAACTGATGAGAAACAATGCAACTGTTACAGTGGTCCAACCTACATAATCTTATAACAACTACAAATCAACTGGATCCTCCAATTCCGAGCTGTTCTAACACAATATACAAAGAGATGGAAGAGAAACTGACATCCATAAAGTAAGAAGTCTCAAATGCCTTATACATTAACCAGAGCGACCAACGCTTCATCAAAACTTACAGAACGGGAGCCTAGCTCAACCATCGACCCTTTACAAAATACAAAGACTAAGTCTATATACTCAGCAAAATTCGCCTATCAGAGGCATGTTCAGTCATCCAAGGCGTGGTGTCCCCTCAGCCGAATTTGGATGGGTAACTTTTGTCAGATGCCGACTTAACTGCGCATGGCTCTTGCAGGGGAGATAGCAGCAACATTAAAGGCCAACATGGCATGCGCAAACTTTCTCTGGTCAGATGAGGACCAACCATGACCTTATGGAGAAAATCAGTGTACAGGACCGTCTCGGGCAGACTGTCTGCCGGAACCTCCATACCTCACATCCAATAAGTGAGCTGAGGTTTCAACTACCTCTATTCACCTTCATTTAATTCTTCAGCGAGGAATAGGATTGAAGTCGCATCAGATGGCGCATGGAGATCATGATGATCCTTTCGACGGCTAGCCCCGACGCCTTTGGCTCCTTTTGCACAGTTCTTTTCTTTCCTAGGTGGCCACGGGCTGTGACCGTGTGCTTACTCGCAAAGGATATTTCGACGTTCGTGAATAGGAAGGGGATGATCCCCGTCCCTCGAAACCGCGACGAGCAAAACACCGAGATGGCTTGAGTTGGCGCCGCACATCCCCCTAGATCTGACAGCTCTGAACTCACCCGATGATGTTGTGAGCCCGATTTCAGGTGCTATCGACACTTCAGGGTTCGGGGCTTCGAAATGTATAATGACAGAAAACCTTCACCCTTTGAACTCGCGACTGCCGAAAAGCCGATGTGACCAGATCTCGCGCCACATGTCCTTTGGATGAACGACTGCCATCCATGCCCGCACATGATGTGGGTGCTATCCATTGTGCTATCCTCGACGCATCTTCTCTATCTGCGACTTCCCACCAACCGTTGATCTACTCATATGGATGGATTAGGACTCTGACACTATAATTTTTCCCGCTCGCTTGATTTTAAGTCCGAACAGGACTTCTTCTATGTGTTGCGCTTGGGCGCTCCTCGTGCAACCTGCAGACCTGAATACTCTTGTGCTCCGGACAAAAAATGTTACTAACATTAGTCTCCATGGGGGATAGAGTCGTCCCTGTGATGCTCTAAGGACTCATTCCACAGATTTAGTGCCTTGCTGTTGGGCTATGGAGTCAGGCTCAAAACATCCTGCTGCTGAAAATACAGGCCGAAAAATAAAAGCAACAAAATAAAGATACATGCTCAAAGGAGCTTATTTATATACAATCCTAAACTAATAAAACACTGTACATGGGGCTAGGTGAAAACAGACTTCCACCATAGCCAATCAAGTAACTTCCTGAAGGGAAGCTCTTTCCTTCTGTCAGTGATCACAAACAGTTGATGTAACTGAGACAGCAGAACGGTTACACTCTTCAACTTCCCCTTACATGCTAAAGTTGAGATGGGATATGGTGGCTCCAAAGCATAATGGAAATGCCACTCCATGTATTCGCTGACAGGGTCATCAAATGAGTGGCCAATTCCAGGAAATTGGCGACAGACAACCTCTTCTGCTACACAGTTGTTCACATGCAGCCGAATATCTCTAATAAGCACAAGCGGGTGAATAACTGAAGTGGGCTCGCTGATCTCAGGTGGTGGCTACTCACTAACTGGTTCTGAACAAAGGGCAGACTGCTCCTCTGGTTATTTTTCCTCTTCTTGGCTCTCCCCCGGGTCAGATTCGTATTCATCATAAACAGGCCCCCCGGGTAAATTATGCTCTTCCTTGTACTGCTCAGCATCTCTTGAAAGACTGAGATGGCTGATTTTCTCGTGATAATTTTCCTTAGTGATAAAAGGACAAGGTTCTGCGACCTGCTCTTGGAAATCCATCATATCGAGCTCAGACTCTGATTCGTAACTGTCATAAGTGGTCTGGCTGCTCTGATAAGCAAAAGGTGATGTGGGGTTCTGTTGTTCCTCTTCCAGATAATCATCAAAGTCAGGGGGGGGGGGAGATCTTCTCCAACTTGCAGAAATGGAACTATCCCCCGCTCCTCCGTTTCGACCCCAAATGTAAACACATCATGGGAAATCTCGTGAAGGAAAAGAAAAAAATCCTCTTCCACAACTACCTCTTCATTGTTTAGATCTGAGACAGCAAGCTCATCGGGGGCAGATGTTAATGTGTTTACAAAATCTTCAATAATCTCCTCGAAAAAGCCATCTAGAACATCTGCCTCGGAGAGTGGAAAATCCTGCCCATTGTCCTCAGATTCCAACTTTGCATATTGAGCAAACAGATACTTCACCTACTCCATCAACTCACTCAGGGTGTCTTCTTCCTCCCTGGGATCTTCATCAGTTTCATGACCCTCCTCTGATGCAGACGAATGTGGAGGAGAAATGAATGATTTATGATCCAGGTCGTCAGGATCATCCTCACAACCTATGTCCGAAACAACTTTATCTTGTATATAGTTGTGGTATCCCTCACAACAGTTATGACAAATCAACTCAGAGGGATAAAGCTCCTGACAATAGGCAGTGAAGGCTGCATGGAATTCACTGAGTGAAGAGATGCTAGCAGTGGGTAAAGAATGATACCATTTACGAGCATACCCTGCTAACGAGAACATGAACATTTTCAGTAATACATCCTCATGATGTATCTCCCACTAATGCATGAGTTCATGAAACTCACTGAGGTGCTGAGCAGGGTTGTCCTCTTCACATTTTCCAAATATGGGCAAATAATCACCCCATTCATCTAGAGAGGGGACAACATTAGGAAAACTAGGAATAGCAGAAAAATTAAAAGGAGCAAACATGTGAGAAAGAATTTTCTCCATATCGAACCAATGGAGTCGCGAATCGATCCTTGAATCATGGAGTCGCCAGGTGAAAGATGCGCAACTTCGAATGTGTCTGGTTTTTGTTCACCATCAAAGGCCATATCCTAACGTTGTTATTACCCCATGAAGCTTCTCAGGCTGAGAAAGCAGCTGCTGAAACCTTCTCGAGAAAGCTCCTCTGGGTCAGCTTTCAGGTGTGCCAACAGTAGCCACAGCTGAAACAGTGAAGTGGAAACAATGGAGTCACCACAGTGGAGTCACCAAGTGCACAATAGCAATCTTGAAGGGCTCTGATGTCTGATGCACCTTCAGAATCAGAGGCTCATTGTCATTCTGCCCAGGGAAAATCTTCAACTTCGTCCCCAGCAACGGCGCCAGAAATGTTAGCGTCAGAAGTCACTCCTGGATTGCTTGTAGGAGCAGAGCCCGACACCCATCAGTTTTATTTCACGATAGTTTTGAATGGGTGATAAAATGGATAAAGACTCAAGAAGGTACAACTTTAACTCAGGAAACTAGGCCTGGTATGTAGATAGCGCCTGGTATGTAGATAGCAAGGGAGGTCTTGATCCAACTTCTGTCAGTAAATGATTAAAGGGTGGTAGATGGAAGACTTATGGGAAGGGTGAGCAAGACTGCTTCGGACAACAAGCCTTCGAAATCTTGAGGAAGAAAAACTCAGAAGCCAAGATCCTCTTGGTCCAGAGTTTCAAGGAGCTGAGGGGTGACTCGACTGGATCCTCCAATTCCAAGTCGTTCAGTGCTAAGAAAATCACAGGAACTAATTAGAAACAATGCAACTGTTACAGTGATCCAATCTACATCATCCTATAACAACTACAACTCGATTGAATCCTCCAATTCCAAGCTGTTCTAACACATTATACAAAGAGATGGAAGAGAAACTGACATCCATAAAGTAAGAAGTCTCAAATGCCTTATACATTAACCAGAGCAACCAGCGCTTCATCAAAACTTACAGAATGGGAGCCTAGCTCAACCATTGACCCTTTACAAAATACAAAGACTGAGTCTATATACTCAGCAAAATTTACCTATCAGAGGCATGTTCAGTCATCCAAGGCGTGGTGTCCCCTCAGCCAAATTTGGACAGGTAAATTTTGTCAGACGTCGCCTTAACTGCGCATGGCTCCTGTAGGGGAGATAGCAGCAACATTAAAGGCCAACATGGTGTGCACAGACTTTCTCTGGTTAGATGAGGACCGGCCATGACCTTTGGACAAAATCAGTGTACAGGACCGTCTCGGGTAGACTGTCTGCCGGAACCTCCATACCTCGCATTCAATAAGTGAGTTGAGGTTTCAACTACCTCTGTTCACCTTCATTTAATTCTTCAGCGAGGACCAGGATCGAAGTCGCATCAGATGGCGCATGGAGATCACGATGATCCTTTCGGTGGCTAGCCCCGACGCCTTTGGCTCCTTTTTCACAGTTCTTTTCTTTCCCAGGTGGCCACGGGTTGTGACCTTGTGCTTACTCGCAAAGGAACTTTTGGCGTTCGTGAATAGGAAGGGGTTGATCCCTGTCCCTCGAAACAACAATGAGCGAAACGCTGAGATGGCTTGAGTTGGTGCTGCACGTCCCACTAGATCTGATGGCTCTGAACTCACCCAATGATGCTGTGAGCCCGATTTCAGGCGCTATCGGCACTTCGGGGTTCGGGGCTTTGAGATGTATAATGACAGAAAACCTTCACCCTTTGAACTCGCGACTGCCGAAAAGTCGATGTGACCAGATCTTGCGCCACATGTCCTTTGGATGAATGGCTGCCATCCATGCCCGCACATGATGTGGGCACTATCCATTGCGCTATCCTCAGTGCATCTTCTCTATCTACGACTTCCTGCCAACCGTTGATCTACTCATATGGATGGATCAGGACCGCTGACACTATAATTTTGCCTGCTCGCTTGATTTTAAGTCCGAACAGGACTTCTTCTATACCCTGCGCTTGGTCACTCCTCGTGCAACCTGCAGACCTGAATACTCTTGTGCCCTGGACAAAAAATGTTACTAACACAATCATATAAGCTACTAGACCAATCCTCTCTAGGATTTCAAACGGCCCACAATAGTGAGCTGCCAACTTTGAACAATTTCTCAATTTCAGGGAACTTTTGTTGGCCTTCACTTTCAAAAATACATGATCATCCACTTTAAATTCCCTGTGAGTTCTGCCCTTATCAACATAGATTTTCTTCCTACCTTGGGAAACCTTTAAATTTTGTTTTATTTTAATCATTTTCTCCTCCATTTCCCTGAGAAAATATGGCCCAACCACTGCTCTGTCTATTGGGTTATCCCAACTTACTGGTGTGTTGCACTTTCTGCCATAAAGTACCTCAAATGAGCTCATCTTTAGAGATGCTTGGTACCCATTGTTATAAGCAAACTCTACCAAGTGTAGGTAGTCTTCCCATTTTGATGGTTTATCCATCGCATACATATTCAACATATCTTCAATCACTTGATTCACCCTCTCTATTTGTCCATCTGATTCTGGATGATAAGTTGTACTAAAATTCAAATTTGTTCCAAATCCATTAAATAATTCCTTCCAAAATTTTGAGGTAAATTTTGGATCTTTGTCAGACATAAATGTCTTGGGTATGCCATGTAATCTGGCAATTTCCTTCATATAAACAACAATGATGTTCGCTTCCTTGTGAATGAGTTTAACTGGAATAAAATGGGCAGCTTTAGTAAGCTTATCCACCACTACCATGACATAATCATGTTGCTTGTTTGTTCTGGGAAGTTTGGTGATGAAATCTATTGTTACAACTTCCCATTTCCACTCAGGAATGGGTAATGGTTGTTGTTACACACTATTTTTTTCATCCCTATGATTGTTAATGATGTAAACCTATCCTTTGTCTTTAGAAGGATCAATAGCCTAAATTCTTGAAGAAATAAGGGAGAAGAACTTTCCCTGAGAGAAGAAGTTGTATTTTCCTTTGTAAAAACCTTATTTTGGAGGATTTCCGCATGTTGCTCTATACACAGGGTGTGGAAATTCCTGGTTTCCGCAGGCTACACTATATCCAGGGTGAGGAAATTCCTTATTTTCGCAGGCTTCACTATAGCCAGGTTGAGGAAATTTTTGGTTTCGTAGGCTGCACTATAGTCAAGGTGAGGAAATTCTTGGTTTCCGTAGGCTGCACTATAACTAGGGTGCGGAAATCCCTGTATGTGGGAAAAATGAGCATCTTCTCGATGCTTCTAGAAGGAGAAGCTTCTATGGTGAGGTTGCCTCTAAACGGTTTGGGTCTTACTCACTTTCATGATTTAGTGGGATCATCCTAACCTCCTCATCTTATCCTCTTCAACTTATGAAAGGAGAGGATCTCTCATGGAGAAAGTTAGTTGGATTTGGCTTGGAATTATTAGCTTGGTTAGAATGGCTTTGAGTTTTTCTTTTGTCAATATAGATGTCAGATCTATAATTTCAGAATTCTTGGATCAGAAGTGTGTGGGAAGCAAGGAACTGTTGGAAGGAACCTTACAGCATCAAGGCATTCAGTTGTAATCTCTCTTCGTATTATTTAATATAATACAGTGACATGTTTCTTTCCCATAGAATTATCTTTATTTTATTGCATAATTCCTTGATCATATGCATAGGTTGTCATTGAATATACTTCTACTTCTTTCACTCTGGTTGGTTTGTGTCTCAGTGTAGGATCAGTATCACAAGAGCACCGGAGCGAAACAGGAACAACAAAGATATAAGGAAGTGATATCTAAAGGTATGTCATATATTCCTTCTTTGGTAGTAGATTCAATGGTAACAACTTAGGAAAAGCATCATGTCCTATCCTGTTTTATTCTAGATTCAGGTGGATCTAGGTATATTAGTTTATGTCCGCATTTACCAGTTTATCCTACAACAAAATTGGCGACAGCATTGAAGAACAAATTGTTTTCCTAGTTTTCTTTGATTTCTTGATTTGATTGCTTGGTTTCTGTTTTCTGAGTCACTCAGAGATCTAGCTTGACTCTCTGACTGTTAAACTTCACTCGAAAACCTTCTTAATTTTTATTTTTTTCCATTTTTGTTTGATTTTCGCACCTTTCCTTGAGGAACAGTGCTACGACTTAGGATTTTCGCATCCTACCTGTTTAGACCAGTGCGGAAAATATGCACCCTACCCATTTCTGGCCTGCAGTGATCAAGGATTTCCGCACTGTTCTAGTCTTCTAGCCTGCGGAAATTGTGAAAAAATTTGTTTTTTGGTGGTTTTCCCTGCCCAGATCTGTGATATGGTTCTGGGGTGATTTGTTGGGTCTAATTACAGTCTGCTTGAAAAAATTTTGATCTGATTTCAACCATATTTTCCTTATTTTTTCTTTGTTTGCTTTTGAAAGATTTGATCTCTTATTTTCGATGTATTTCTGTTACAAAGCATTGTTTTTCTTTATAATTGTTCGGTGAAAGAACTTCTTTTTCTTTTATTGAATAATTCGTGTTAAAAGAGAAAATTTGTTTGGGTTGCTTTGTTTTATATAGATCTGTTATTGCTTTTAGCTATCTTTAAAACAAAAAAATTTAATTTCTTTCTTTATATTAGATTTGGGGTATCCTTGCATTTGATTTCTTGAAGATATTGATATTGAAGAGTTTAATAAAATTTTGGGATATTGTGCATATGGGAATGATAAATGTTTTCTCCTTCTCGTAGCATAGCTTTCATCGAAATGAAAAGATTGCATCTTCAGCTCTTTGCATAGCTTTCAAGTCGGTCAAAACACCATATTGTCCATGCCATTTTCCTTTTGAGGAACAACAACCTTAAAAATAAAGAGCTTATAAAAATTGATTAGACATTTTTATATTTTTTCGGTTGCAAATCTACATTGGATTAGTTGTAGGGATTTGGAATAGGTGTGAAAGATAACTTTCCAAAGCTACAAACAAACATAGAATCTTACATTAGGGAGCAGTGAAATCTACTTATTACATTTTGTCCTGGGAAGCCCTTCTAACATAAGGGTCAATCACGAGGTTGCATTGAGACTGGCAGAGTTAATCACTCTGCTTTGTTGGTCTTGGTGTAGAGATTGCGCATATTATGGGGGTCACTTGAAGGTATACCCACAATGATGAGTGGAATCCTTTCAAGTTAATTTCGGGCTGGATACCCTGCCCTTGTGCGTGGATCGGACTCACGACTGTTTCCCCAGGCATCACTGTTGTATTTGGTAACCTTAGTGGCCTATCTCTTTAGGGTCTTTACACGAGGTGACTGTGGAGGGGCAAGTCTTCATGGTACCTGGAATCGATGTTGGCCAAACTCACTCGGGCTCCTTGGAGGGTATACCCACGATTATGTGTGGGAGCTTACACCAAGGTGTAATTCTGTTAAGCAGGTCGTCAACCTAACTTTTCCACCCGCTTTATCTCAGACCCTTCTTACATTGTTCTGGTGACGTTGGATTTCATCACCAACTAGTGTGTTCATTGTGAGTAGGTTTTGTTTGTTTGCTTGCTTCCTAGATTATTAGCGTGTGTTGTTTGTTTTCCTTAGTCTACTCTAGATTGGATTTTTTTTTTGTTGGCATCAGTTCCTGAAATGACGAAAGAAGGAACCCTTGCCCTAGGGGAGCCTTTTGTTTTTCCTTCTTATGGAAACATTGGTCCTCCTCACATTGCTACTTTGAGCCTTCGAGGTCTTACGATTGGATTGTCGGTGTGGTTGTTTTCCACTCAGATAATCCCGAATGCAGCTAGTGATTCGTTTGTAAGCACTTCCCCCCAAGAACATCAACCTCATGTTGATCCTTTAGCTTCTTCACTAGTAAGATCTTCTTCGCCTTCTTCGCTTGTAAGGTCTTATTCTTTTTCATCTTCTTTACCGAGTGAAAGCTCTGAAGCTAGTAACCCGGTGAATAAGAAGACGAAGAAAAGGAAGAATAAGAAGAAGAAAAATAAGCAAGGGTCCAAACTTCCAACCACTTCCAAACATGTTGGAAAACAACCAGTTACTGATAATCATGCTGGGATTGTTGATGATACCAAGATCATCCAAACAACCCGTAAGCCCAAGTACCCTTGCAGGCTTTGTAAGGGTAGCCATATTATTAAGGATTTCCCTGGTCTATCCAAGGTTATAGAAGCATGGTCTACGTGCTCTCGCCAACCCATGTCGTCATCTTCTGAAAAACATGCCGATCAACTCCCGTCAACTAGTCAAGATACCGTTGGGAAGAAGAAAAGTAGAGTCAAGTTCCCATGTATGTTATGCCAAGGGAGTCATCTAAATCACCTTTGCCCTTGTATGGACGAAGCCTCGAAATTACTGGAAGACATGACTATTTCACAGTCCCAACTTCCAACTACTTATCGCAAGCTTACTCTTGACCCACCTTTAGTTGATGGAATGATCAATACGGCCCCTTCATCAGTCAGTCTGGTTGATCATGTAGTCAATCTGGTCATGTCCTTAGTTGAACCAGTTGAAAAAGTGGTTGATTTGATCCCAGCCTCGGTCAACCCCACTCTCCCGCCAGAGAGTGAAACCCAAGCAGTCGATCCCTTTCCACCCATCGAACCCATTCTCCCCTTGGAGAATGAAACCCAAGTGGTCGATTTGATCTCGTCATCGCTCGATCCTACTCTCCCGCTAGAGAGTAAACCGGATACTGCCCACGTTTTTCTCGTTGATACAAAATCTACCATGTCGGGAGGCATTCCTCCTTCTCCCGTGGAACCTCCTCTAGGTAATGAGGCCATCCTTTTTAATTGGGGTGTATTAACTGGACCTCGTCTTACCTCTCACATTCCTTTCCAGATTACAGTACAGGTTTGTGGTCGGGACGTTCCTCAGATGCTGATAGATGAAGGTGTGTCTGTTAGTATTTTTTCCTCTATTGCTTGGAAAGCTTTGGGTTGTTCGCATCTTGCGTCGATTACGCAGAATCTGCTAGCTTTTAACAGAATAAGCAATCAACCTTTAGGGACCCTTCCTCAGTTTCCAATAACTTTGGGCAGGAAAACTGTCTTTATTGATGTTATGGTAGTCCAAGACCCCTTGGATTTCTCTTTACTCCTTGGACGGGATTATGTCTATGCCATAAAAGCTATTGTGTCCACTCTTTTTTGTGTGCTATCTTTCCCTCACGATGGAAGAATTGTGAATATTGATCAACTTTCATTCATCGATCCTGATAGGATGACCTCCCTAAATGGTTCTTATGTGCAGACAGTATCACCCCTGCCATAGGTCAATTATGTGGCGTTGTCTCCCATGCCTTCAGTTGTTGATGAAGATACACCTCTTACTGTACTCTCAATATATTATGACTTGGATCCAGTAGTTGACATGGTGATATCTTCGGTAGGGCTGTTGGAGCCTGACCTCCTTACCCCTATCGTGACCCTCAACATGTGTTTCTTCCAAAGTGTGTTTCTTTCATCAAATGAATATCTCTTGGAGGCCATGACCGAGTTTTGTCCCTTTACATGGTGTCCTTCCAAACAACTATGCTCTTGGAAGCTGTGATCAAGAAACCAGCCTTGAGCATGGTTTTCTGATTTCAAGCTCGTTAAAAAATGAAACCAGTTGTGAGGATAGTTTTCGCGTCTCTGTAGCAACCTCTTTAAAAAATAAAATAGAGGTTACGAGCATAGTTCCTGTTTCTGTGTTAATCTCATTAAAAAATGAAACAAAGGTCTGAGGATTGAACCTGGATTCTGGAGCATAGTTCTTGTCCCATGTCAAACTCGTTAAAACATGAACAACTTCCCCTTCTCTGTTGAGTCAAGTCCTTCATCTAGTATTTGAAGCTTTCTTTCCTCCACCTTTGCAGTTGGACAAAACGAAGCTTGGGGGGAAATGCTTCCAGCCTCTAGACCTCATGCTGAAGTTGAGCCACTATCTTCTTAAGCTGGGGGCTAAGTACCAACCATGCATTGGGAAGTCACAAACATAGTTTTCTATGGTTCAAGCTTGTGTAAAAATGAAACCAGCTACCTCAAGCATAGTTTCCTCTGGTTCAAGCTTGTGTAAAAATGAAACCAGGCCCAAGCATATTTTTGTTTTGTTTTAAAGTTTGCGTAAAAATGAAAACAATCCCAAGCTTAGTCTTTGTTCTTTCTAATGCTCGTAAGTACGTGAGAATAAGTTACCGAGCTTAGTATTTGTTCTTTCTCATGCTCGTAAATACGTAAGAATAAGTTACCGAGCTTAGCCTTTGTTCTTTCTCGTTCTCGTAAATACATGAGAATGTAACCGAGTATACTTTTATCACTTTTTCAGACTCATGAAGGTTACATGAAAAAGGAACCACCTAGAGTTCCCTTTAAGCTCTTTTTAGACTCTCTAAACATGAAAAGATTTCCTAGAGACCTTGTTCTTTTCACGCTCGTTAAAGTATTTGAAGAAAATGTTTGTTGAGCGATATTTATCTCTTTTTCGATCTCATTGGACTACTTTATGAAAATTGAATTCAGAGAGTTCTCTTTAAGTTTTTTTCAGACTCTATAAACATGAAAACCCCCGAGTTTTCTATCTTTGGACTCATTAAACAAACATCGAAAGGCCCATATGGGACTGAACCACTCCTTATTAGGGTTCTTTAAATATACTCGGAAGGACTCATCTGAAGGATGAGCTTACAGTTCAAGCATATGTTATCCTCCTCAAGCTTGTGTAAAAATAAAGAGGTACTCGCCAGAAATGGTGGGGAAAAAATTGGGAAAGAAATGTGTCTAAACCTGTATTCCATGGAAGAGTCACCTTTGAACATGACACCCTTTCACTTGCTTTGTGTCTAGGTTGGGAAAATCCACTTGTCTCTTGATCATACTCCTTTATGAGATTACAAATCGATCTGTGATTCCTGTTGTTGAGTCAATGTTTCCAAGACAGTTGTCGTGTCGTCAATATGTTCAAAGAGAAGTTCAACCCAAAAATCCTTCTATTGCGTCAGCTATTTCTACAGTCCCTAAGCCTTCTATTGCATCGGCCATCCTTGAGTCAGTTCTGAATCACTTGTTACTCTGATCTACTTCAAATCTTGTTACTCGTTTCATGTCCTTGATGTGGGATACATTAAGGCCCTCATGTGAAGAGCATTTTCCTGTCGACTTCAACTCATTATTTAGGAATTAGACTTAGAAACTAATTGGTACCTTGGAACTTGCATGCCTCAATGATAGGTTTCCTCGCTTTGGACAATGGGTTTTCATTATTGATCCCTGATCGGAAGATTTCGTCGAGTGTTCGAACTCAACTCATTAATTCACATTCATTGGATTGTACTAGAGTACCTTGGGAGTCATTGACATTAATGGTGATTTCCCTCTCACTTGTTAACGATATACACTAATGACCGGTAATTAGGTGGTTTCTACCATGTTCGATTTCAACACCTATAATGACATGGCTAGATTCGTACTATAGAGTGGTGGAGATGAAGACCCTGGATCTTTTTTGATAGATTCAGGTTGCATTGGAGTATATTCAGTTTGTATTGTTGCATATATCCACATTGTATGTCTCGTGGCTATGTTCAAATTTGAGTCTTTAAAACATAAATCCACAGTGTATTTTTGCTGGCTATGTTCAGATTTGAGTCATAATGGCATGGATCCACAGTGTATGTTTGGTGGCCATGACCTATATTACTTGACATGTATCTTCACATGTCAGCATTTATACTTTGAGTCATTTGTATTCTAAGTACGGGAATGCCTGCCTCAATGATGATATATGATTGTACTATATTTCCTTGTTTGTTGGCAGGTTTCCGACCGGCTGTTCCTTGTTCCCTACACACACTCGACAAATTATTTCAGCTATCACTCTGTTCTAACTTCATACTTTGGGGGGCTCTCTGTTACACATTATTTTCATCATCCATATGACTGTTAATGATGTAAACCTATCCTTTGTATTTAGAAGGATCAATAGCCTAAATTCCTGAAGAAAGAAGGGAGAAGAACTTTCCCTGAGAGAACAAGTTGTATTTTCCTTTGTAAAAACCCTATTTTGGAGGATTTCTGTAGGTTGCTCTATACACAGGGTGCGGAAATTCTTGGTTTCCACAGGCTGCACTATAGCCAGGGTGAGGAAATTCTTGGTTTCTGTAGGCTGCACTATAGCCAGGGTAAGGAAATTCTTGGTTTATGTAGGTTGCACTATAGCTAGGGTGAGGAAATTCCTGGTTTTCGCAGGCTGCACTATAGCTAGGGTGCGGAAATTTCTGTACGTGGGAAAAATGAGCATCTTCTCGATGCTTCTAGAAGGAGAAGCTTCTATGGTGAGGTGGACTCTTAACGGTTTGGATCTTACTCGCTTTCATGATTTAGTGGGATCATCCTAACCTCGTCACCTTATCCTCTTCAACTTATAAAAGGAGAGGAGCTCTCATGGATAAAGTTAGTTGGATTTTGCTTGGAATTATTATCTTGGTTAGAGTGGCTTTGAGCTTTGATTTTTTCAAGATATATGTCAGATCTATAGTTTCAAAATTCTTGGATTAGAAGTGTGTGGGAAGCAAGGAACTGTTAAAAGGAACCTTACAACATCAAGGCATCCGGTTATAATCTCTCTTCCTATTATTTAATATAATACAGTGGCATGTTTCTTTCCCATAGAATTATCTTTATTTTATTGCATATTTCCTTGATCATATGCATAGGTTGTCATTGAATATACTTCTACTGCTTTCACTTTGGTTGATTTGTGTCTCACTGTAGGATCAGTATCACAAGAGCACTAGAGCGAAATAGGAACAACAAAGATATAAGGAAGCGATATCTAAAGGTATGTCATATATTCTTTCTTTGGTAGTAGATTCAATGGTAACAACTTAGGGAAAGCATCATGTCCTGTCCTGTTTTGTTCTAGATCTAGGTGGATCTAGGAAGATTAGTTTATGTCCGCATTTACTGATTTCTCCTACAACAGTTGTCGCAAACCAGCTGGGTGTCTATTCTCAGTCTTTACTTTTTGACATTCCAAACATCTGGCAATAAAATCAATAACCTCTTTCTTCATGCTTGGCCAATAATATTGGATTTTGACAGCTGCAATAGTTTTCTGATATCCCGAGTGCCCATCATAAGGTACATTATGCATTTCTCTCAAAATCAGATTTTTCAATTCCTGAGAATTTGGTACATAAATTCTTCCCCTGTACATGCGAATTCCATCATTATCTATCTTGTATTCCTCAATTTTCTGCTGCAAAAAACCTTGCAGTAATTTTGCCACTAATTCCTTGTATTGCAAATCTGATTTGGCAGCCTCTAAAATTCTAGGTTTTAAATATGATTGGTACATGCTAATTTTTGTAGCATGCATTTCATGCACTCTTCTGTTGAGTGCATCATCCACTTTGTTCTCTTTCCCCTTGATATGCTTTATATCAAAGTCATATTCACTTAGAAACTTTAACCATCTGCTTTGCCTAGCATTTAGAGTTGGTTGATCAAATAAATATTTCACATCATTATGGTCTGTACTTAGCTCAAACCTTTTCCCCATGAGGTAGTGTCTCCATTTCCTCAAGGCGTGCACTATGGCTGCCAACTCTAAATCATGAGTGGCATAGTGTCTTTCATGCTCCTTCAGCTTCCTTGATTCATAACATATAACAAACCCATTTTGATTGAGGACTCCACCAAGTCCTTCTTTACATGCATCTATGCATACAATGAAGTATTCATTTGGGTCTGCAATCCTTAGTATTGTATCACTTGTTAATAATTGTTTCAAGTGTTGGAAACTCTTTTCACAATCCAATGTCCACTGAAACTTCACACCCTTTCTTTGCAAGGAAGTGATTAGGTGTGAAATATGTGAAAATCCTTCAATAAATCTCCTATAGTAGCCTGCAAGGCCCATGAATGATCTCACCTCTATCACATTCTTTGGCATTGCCCATTCTCTAATGGCTTCTATTTTCTCAAGATCCATTGCTATCCCATCCTTTGAAATGATATGCCCTAAAAAATGAATTTGTTTCTGATAAAATGAGCACTTGCTCAATTTGGCATACAAATGATGCTCCCTTAATACTTGCAACACCATCCTCAAATAATGTTCATGCTCTTCTTATGACTTGGAATATATAAGAATGTCATCCAAAAAGACAATGACAAACTTGTCTAAATATTCTCGGAAAACACCATTCATTAAACACATGAAAACAACTGGTGCATTTGACAACCCAAATGGCACCACTGTGAACTCATAATGCCCATACCTTGTCCTGAATGCGGTCTTGCTGATATCTTCCTCTTTAATCCTCACCTGATGGTATTCTGACCTGAGATCTATCTTTGAAAAGATCTTTGCATCCTTCAATTGATGAAAAAGATCAGCAATCCTTCGCAGAGGATACTTGTTCTTAACAATCACTTTATTCAACTATCTGAAATCAATGCACAACCTTAATGTTCTATATTTCTTCTTCACGAACAAGACTGGGGAACCCCAAGGTGACACACTTGGGCATATATACCCCTTCTTCAGAAGCTCTTCAAGTTGCATTTGCAACTCCTTCAGGTCTGGTGTACTCATTCTGTAAGGAGTCTTTGACACTAGAGTTGCTCTAGGCATTAAATTAATAGAGAAATCAATATCTCTCTTTGGGGGTAGTCCTGGTACCTCCTTGAACACATCTTCAAAATCTTCCAGGATTGCATAATCTTCCAAATTTGACACCTTATCTTTAGGTGTCTCTTCCATATGTGCGGAAAATATTTGACACCCTTTTCTATAACATTTCTTCAACTGCAATGCTGAAATTTATTGGATGATTACCGCCCTGGGAATTCCCTACACCTTCCTTAGGGTCCCTTTCTCATCCAAGCAAGTAAAGGCCTTGTTAGGACAGTCTAGGATGGCATGATGTTGGTCCAACCAATCCATCCCAATTAGATAGTCATAGGAACCTAAAGGCAAGAGTTTCAAATCTTTTCTGGTGTTCAGTCCATTCATGTACATAAGACATGACTTAACCATCTCATTAACTTTCTTTTGGCTCCTGTAGCCAACTGCACCAACCAAGATTTCCCATGCTTGATTCTTGGAAAATGAAAACTTTCCACTATCTTAGGATCTATATAACTATGACTAGCTCCTGAATCAATTAAAAAATCAATGGTTTGGTTGTTGATCATACCTTCCACTTCAATCATATGTGACTGATACTATGCTTGCTTGTTGTCCAGGGCTGCATAGATCCTTGGTACATTTTTTCCCATGTCCTCCACTATTTCAGCTTCCTGTACATTGTGAACAGTTCTCACTTTTTCACCTCGGTGAGGACAATCTCTGAACATGTGATCTCATGTACAACCCCAACATTGAATAGGTGGTTGCCTTGGCCTTTGACCCCCTGTCTCAATCATTCTGGGTTCTCTAGGAGTTTGTTGTCCCTGTGGATTATTTCCGAAGAATGGTGGCTTAGATCCCTTCTTCCTTTGATCCACATTGAATTTCTTTTTGTCTTCCCAAGATTTTTGGAAAGTTGGCCTTGTTTTTTGTTGATCATATAGGCACTTAGCTTTCCTTATGGTCTCCTCCAATGTCTTGGAATCATCATACTGTATTTTTTCACTGATAAAGGATGGAAATCCACTCGAATACCTTTGAATTTTAACTGTCTCATCCTTGATGAAAGAGACATACTTCAACAGTTCTAAAAACCTTCTTTCATATTCATCAATGGTCATACTCCCCAGCTTGAGTTCGAAGAACTCTTTCATTTTCTTGTCATAATATCTCTTAGTCAAGTATTTTTTCTCAAAATACTTCTTGAATTCCCTCCAAGTAACACTTGTATCTTTAATGTGTTGCAACTGCACAAGCTAATCCCACCACATGGTTGCCTTTCCCTTGAGTTGATAGATAGAAATTCTACCTTCTGCATGAGAAGAATAATTATGTAATTGAAAATACTTTCTCATGCCCAACAACCATGCTTCTGCATCTTCATCCTTCTTGTGATCACCATCAAATGTAGGAAGTTTGATTTTGTTCATTTCTCCTCGTAGGTCATCCACCCCATACCTCTTATTCTTTCTGACATAGGATGGAATTGAGATGATATGTGATCTCTTATTGGAATGCCTCGGGGAGTGATGGTGATTTCTGCTAACACTTCTGGCTCTTCTTTTCTGATTAGGTGGCCTGTGACTTCAAGATTTGCTTGAGCCACTCTCCTTATCCAATTTATTTTCTATTCTATTCAATCTCTGCAATAACTTCATGTTGAATTCATCCTTTTTCTCCTTGGCTCTCACAATCCTTTCATTATCAGCCTTATGACTTTGGACATCCTTCTGCAAATTTTTAATGGTCTCTACCATGCTCATGTTTTCATCTCTTCCTTCTCCATGTCCATTAGAGTGTGTTCCTTCAATGCACATCCATCCCTCTAATCTCATCCTACTGACTATAAGTACCTTTTGCCTCTTCCATTACTATGGACTATTATGCTGATCTTGAACTGATCTAATTGTTGTTAACTCTGCAAAATATGCAACCAACAATTCTTTGTCAAGCTAACTGTTTCAACAATTTCATGAAAATATGAACCATTTTGGTTCAATAATATATATCAGAATTATTTCTTCTGATTTCCTGGAAAATTGAATTCTCCAATCAGTTTTCTGGGTGGATATTTATATTCCACTTTCCAACACCTACTCCCATGCTCAATTCAGAGTCTTGAGCAAAAAGTTATGGTTATTTGAAAATTTCTCATTAACGTTTCTGTTCACACTTCAAGTAGGCACAATTCTGTGCTGTAATTATGAATTTTTTTGCACCTACTCCATTGTATTTTTCATAGGACCTCAATGGGGTTTCCTCATATACATATTATGGACACTCTGTCCAATTTTCATCTCTTTCTGGGTTCTTGGCTGCTAGTTACAACCTGCTGAAGTTCTAGGCCAAAATACCATATTGTAACTGATATGCTACAGGTACCTTCTTTTCCATATTAAACACTTTTAACATGCCCATAAATTTAATTCATCTCTTGGAATGTCTTATATGGTTCAATATATTTCCATTGACTGCTCCTACGCCTCAATCTGATTCCAAAGCAGAAAGTTATGGCTCTTTGAAGTTAGTTGGGTCTTAAAATTTACCCTTCACTGTTTGTGCTGTAAATTTCTCATAAAATCTCCATTTGACGAACAAATTACACCATTAGAAAGCTCTCTTCGAGCTATTTTATTTGAGCGCACTTTGTTCTCGTGGGTTTTTCGATGCTAAAACCGCTCTTAAGGGCCTCAAAAACGCGCTGCAAACAAATAACATTCAACTAATATAAAATGTCGCAAAAAATCGTTGGTTTTTTGTTGTTGTTCACCCTTCAAACGACTTCGCGCACACAAATTTCAACCTGTAACCCATATTTACCCTATGCAGCAACAACACAAGATAAATCGTGCTTTGTGCACTTTAAAACCACTGTGTACCACTCCTATGTCGCGCCAATAACTTGCGCACACTACTTTAATGTCATGCGCCAATATCTACCGCGCACAATTTTGGTTCTTGCACTATTACGTGTTGCGAGCAGTTTTTGTATTGTGTGTTGATATTCTGCATGCATTATACTCTACGCGTTGCACCATGCTAGAGTTTAGTATGTCTCCACCGTGTACCAAAACTTTGCGAGCACCACTAACTAAACTGTCGCGCGACAACATATACCCACATTGTGTGTGCACCAACAAAACTCCTATGCGCTCTGCCAACACTATGCACACCACACATGTCATTATTATGTGTGTGCACACCGCACGATGCTAAATTTATCGCTCAGTCCTGTCCACTAATATTTCCCTGCGCGACGCTGAAATTTAGTGCGCACACTCGCACACTGTCATTTTCTGCGTGGCACCGAAATTTAGCATAGTGTCGAATTTTACTTATCACAATCTTTTCATTGTGCATCATGCATTTTAAGTGCACCCACCTGTGCACATTCATTTTTATGCGCATTCATTCCTCGTGAATTCTGTTGCAGAAATTGGGGCTTTTGCTTAACTTTTTCCCCAATTTACCATAGACATTCTGCAGCTATGAAATTCGTTCAATTTCACCCCGATAACACTAGTTCAACCTATGCAAAAACAAATCGTTGTAAGTTGACATTTCTGGAACGAATTTACCCAAAATCAATTCACGAATTGAGAATTTTAATTATAAAACTCCCTCCAATTGTCATGGCTTCACTGTAACTTCAAATTCGACTAATTCCAGGTCTGAATTTGATAGAACAGATATCAAATCAGAAATATCTCATCACTTGGCCGAATTTCTCAATTTTCCCATGAATTTAACAACAGAAATTGGGTTTTTTTCCCAAATCCGCACAATTGTTGTTACTTTTTACCACGGACGTTCTGTAATTCGAAATTTGCCCACTTCGAAATAAATCCTCCATGACATTTCGCTTCAACTCAACTTTCTCGGCCCATCCAGACTCAGTGTTGAAAACTAAAGCTCTGATGCCATTTGTAACGTCCTCGACCATCCATGTCGAGCCACACTACGCCAGATAACTCTTACTGTTCTCTCTGTAGAATATATTGTAACATACCCAACATATCTTCTGAGTTATGCCACATAAATTTTTCGAACTGCATGCAATTAAAATATACACACACAAAAATCTTGCGGAAGCATTATATATAAAACGTAGACATACAAATACATATGTAAATACACGGATTCACACTGAAATAACAACAAACATATACATGCAGCATATACAAGAAATACCCATAAAAATAAACACAGTTATAACCGGACATAGGATAACCCATAAAAATAAGCACGTAAATAACAATGCAGCATGTAAATTTAACACACAATTGGCACTTATCTTGGTAAGAATGTCACCAACTATGTACAGACCTTCCACAAACCTCCCATCCTTAGACCACATTGTTCATCACTCTCAACAATGAGTCACCCCCGAGGTGGGACTAAACTCCACCGGGGTAAAGGGATTCCTAACCAGGCTAAAGGCTCATAGACAACAGGAAAGACTCTGTCTCAGGTGCCAACTCAAACTAACAACGTACAGTCCCTCATTCCCCACATGCCTGTCCCACCCTGGAAGTGTGCCCCTTCTCTGCTCAACAGTCCTTTGATTTCCCCACTTCCTTTCTGGGCTTCAACAACAGTCCAGACAGGAAGTCTCAGAGCACTGTAGCTGCAGTTTAGCACCTTCAGGAAATCAATTCCCAACAATTATCTCACCCAGATAATTTCTCACGAGCTTGAAAACCCACCTCTTCAATATCCCACGGGCCTGACAACCCACTTTTTCAGTCCATCTCCCAAGCTAACCAGCTACACCAACACAAAAATGGCTATGGATACGGGTTTAGGTACAGTCATGAAGATGCAAAGGATATCTCAATTGTGTGTGCATGCTCATGAATGAATGAATGGATGACTGAATGATGGAAGGAATGATGGCAAGAATGTTGGAAAAGATGGGAAAAAGAACTAATTCCCCACAATATGTATGTATGTCCCCAACTTGACACTTGTCATGTTGGGAGCTACTTTGGCCCATTTGTCTCCAACTTTAGAACTTAGAATAAAATAATTATCCATACTTTATATTTAAGAAATATTAATACAATATTCCTTTTTGGCTTAAGCTCCCTAGCTTATCCCTTTTCCTTAACTTTTAAGCCCCTTCCTTTCCCTAAGGAGTGGAGTTTATTCCCCCATCTCTTTTATTGTGGTCGGTCTGCATGCAACGATGTATTTTATATTAATTATGAGATATATACAAAAGTAGCCGCACTGGCCTTTAACATCTAGGATCTCCTACCTAATCAAAACATAAGCATTCTAGCTTATAATAACTGGCTCACCAGCCAATAAAATGCAACAAATACGCAAAAGGCTCCCTAGCCTCAAAATCGCGTGCACTTAAGTTTTTGCACACGGTATCCAAGAATGTGCACACTTCATCATTTTACTACTCAGTACATGCACACACTATGCCATGAAATGTGCATACAAAATGATATCAAACAGCTCACCAGCTTAAGTACATTTCCATTTACATTTACAACTGGGTTCGTCCTAGGGATATTACAATTAAAGTCCCTTGAATCTCCAACATTGTTTTGCGACACAGACATAATCCATTATACATATCTTATTCCTTTAAAGTATGCATAGCAGTTTTACTTCTGGTCATCATACCTCTTAAAGGTCGAAGGAGATTTAAACTCCACTTGTCTCTTACTGTTATATTTCATTATAGCGTCGTTATTGGGTTAGAATCATACACTTATTTGTATTGAAGAAAATTGTGACCATGACTGTCATATCCCTTAGAATAACCACCATGTCTATGTCAAGACATGCTATCCATATTACATTGCGAAATATACTATCATTAATCATATATTGTTCACTTCTACATAGTCTCCTAGCTCCGATAAACAATACAAACTATCATATGGACTATCCATAACAATAACACTATCCATAATAATATATCATTTATCATATAGACTATCATATAGATACCATAACAATATATTGTTTATCATACAGACTATCATATAGATACCATAACAATCTATTGTTTATCAAATAGGCTATCCATAACAATATATCATTTTAACAATAGCACATCGAACATACATCTATATATAACACATTTTTTACCATAGCGCAGTGGACATATACCTATACCTAACATTGGTAATCCCTACCCGAATATTAACATAGTTTTTTCGTTCTAGGGTTCGACTATTAACATGACTAAACAATTAAGTGGTTTGAAAACCGTTTAAGGTGGATGACAGGTCGGGTCTTGTAGGCATTTACTCCTGGCTTGGTTCATTAATGGTGAAGCCTGTCTCGTACCTTCCAGGCTGACACTTAGGTGAACACACCCAATGCAGACTCAACATCTCCTAGACTTTACATGGCGGAGGTAAGGGTGCGTACAAACTGCTTTTACTCCTCTAGCGAGGGGCTCGAGGTAAAATTCATTCATCATTCCTACCCACTTTAGTCCTGTAACATAAGTTTGTCTTTGTGTTGTAATACGACGGGTGGGTTTCATGAGGATCGACACTTGTGAGCGATGGAAAGAGGCAACTTATACCCAAGGTTCTCTATGCACAAAGGTGAGTAAACGATTCCATTGCTCATGTTCTCTATGAGGGTTATTTCATAATGTATTCTCTGTTTGGTGCAAATGTGATTAGCTGAGAGCTCAAAGTAATAGACCTCATGTTTTCCTTTCTCTGTTTTAGGGTTGACAGTTGTGGCTCCGTATGCGTTTGCTTCCCAGGATTTCCACCAGGTTTATGGTTCCATTTATAAGTTAGAAAAAACACCTTGAGACTTAACGCTTGGGTTTGAGAGTTACTATATTTTCTCTTGGTTGGTTGTCAGTCTACAAGCTTATATTCATTTTCAGTCCCTTCCCAGTCGGACCGTGGCCCGAATCGTTAATATAAAAATTGAACGCTCTGGTCTTTATCGTTTTCTTTTATTCATCGTTCATTTCACTGGTATTCTTACACTCTGGAAGTCATCCAAAGATCCCAAAACTTACTACACTGGTTGATGTTATTCAGCCTTGACTGTGGTTGAACTCTATAGGAAAGTTTCATATTTACATTATGTGTATATAAATAGCAGTATTAACATGATTTTTTTTGTTGAAACAACATTTTCTTGTATCTTCTAGTTCTAAAACAAATTCTCTGCTAGAAAGAATTGTGGATTGTCTCATGGCCACCTCGGAAACATCCTTTGCTTGATCTACAATTATGAATTTAAGTCGTTTACAAAAGGCCTTGCCTATGTCGAGCACTCTGCACTAGTGAATGAGAGGGTATCCTTGTTTAATCAACCGTTGAATGTATGTGGAACAAAAGTCTTAGGGTTCAAACAGGTTGTGAATAGTTAGGCTTTAACCTGTGTATTGGGTTCACTTCTATGCACTCAAACTTTTGTGATTTACCTTTCTGTAATGCTATTTAATTTTAATAATCCATCTGTTGTGATTATACTTGGGTCGCATCTTGTGCACCTCTATGAATGCTTATAAATTTAATAATTCCCTCACTATGATAGTTACCCCCAAATCGGAAAATTCCACTATGTGATTTCGGGGAAATAAATGGTAGTCTCTATTTAAACATTGAATTTGCCACAATCAACTCCTTCTGTTTATTTGGTCCTCTACACAGGGTTTCGAGAATTATTAATTTTTTATTCCTGTTTGATTAATCTATGCATGGTCTATTTCGATGCTAAATGCTTACTGTCACTTTCTTTGTTTGATAAGTGAAGTTCTATCCACGGATATATGAAATTAATGATGGGCCCTTTTCTGTTTTGCGAGGGCACCCATCATTCAGTTTTGGGTCCACTCCTCCTCCTCCTGGATCGTGGGCAGATTGTCACACAAGGAACAAAAGTGGATCTAGTTTCATCGAGACTCAAGATAAGTTTTTTCCTTGGCTTAATCTTATTGCTTGATTTCCATAGAATTAAAATACTAGCACAGTTTACTAAACCCTCATTTTTTCTTCTTTTGCAGGTTGTGTAAGTCGATGTAATCATATGAAGGAAGCATCTTACCTCGAAAGGTATTTGAGTTCCATGTCCTTCCTTGACCGATCTATGCGCACATTTACTTTGGTTACATACAAAATTATGTGTATACTTTTTTAGAGCTTTGTTTACAAGACTAGAGGTTGTGGAGTTTTGGTCTATGGTACTCCAACTGTAATATTTGAACAATGATCGATTGAATACAATGGTTAATTTTTCAAAATACTTTGTATTCTACTTAATCACTATATTTCTGTGGTAATAACGAATGTATTCAGATTGTTATTCTTTCTATCTATTTTTTGCGGTGTTTATGTATATACAGATTTGAATAACAATTCAAAATATATATAATTCAATGTTCAATAGGAACCTATGAATAATTCTACCATTTCTTTATATATGAGCGCACACACACACACACACACACACACACACACACACATATTCAATGGCCAATAGGAACATAAAAATAGTTTTGTTATTTCTTTATGTAAGCACATATATATACATATATAGTTAAATATATATGTACAACCATCACATTTCAAATAACAATATTTCCAGTACCATTTAACTATGATAATACATAGTAAAAACATGATCATACAGTCCCTTAAGAATTGATTTCGCTTATGTATACACAGTCAACATATTCCTAACAAATGATAACCATAAATATAATATTGAAAAAATAATACAGGTTGAGATGCATATCTGAATCCTGATGCTGGAATACAAATGGAACAACCACGTTCCACCCAACCATAGAAAAAAAACATCCAAGTTCACTTGTCCTACTCACCCCCTAGCCTGACCATGAGTCCATAAGGGAAAACTGAATGATCCTCCTTAGCTATAGTCACCATCCACAGATCATAAAATCTTTTGCCTCACACTAACAATGCTCATAACAGTAAATAGTTTCTTTTCCCCAACATACTAATAAACATCCTGCCTCCTCCACATGTTGTTTTTATATCCATCCTTGTGCCTAGGTCTTTCCTTCCCTCCTGGGGAAATTCATAGATTTACAAATCCCTGATTTTTAGGGACTGCCAGTGGTCAAATTTCATTTCTACCACTTGTAAAAATCAGCCTTGAGGTAACTCAAACTTGTTCCCCACTCATGGAGTCATGGCCAACTATTTTTAACCTGGTTGTTCCATTTGTCCTCTAGCATTTAATTTATTAACAATTTGTCTTACACATGTGTCAAAATAAAAGAGGATAGTTGGGAAAGTCAAATGTTTTTCCAACAACCATAAATTAATTAATTACAACAATCAAAATTCCAAATTCGGATTTTCCATAAATGAAAAATAATTTCTAAATCTAAATTTTCCAAAAATGAAAGTTTATTTCAAAGTTCACTTAGAATTTAATATTGTTGATTAAGGTTGGTTGTCATTTATGTCAACCCTTGAAGAAAGCCCCGTAGCACAAAGGTTTGGGTAATGGAACCAAGATTGTTTGATGTAAATATGACTCATTATTGTATTGTCATGGTTGATAAGAAGTAAAGATGGATGAACTCCAAAGTGGTCCCCTTATGGTGAAAGCCCTCACGGGAAGACGCTTTATGGCGTAAGAGAACCCATGATTAATTGTGGAATAACGAGATCCTAGATGGATATTTCTTGTCATTCCATTTCTGTTGGTATGTGGAATGTCACATAACTCCTCACGGTTAGAGAGTTATGGCCATGAGAAGTTGGAGACCCCAGGTTTGGGTAATGGACCCAAGTTTGTTTGATGGATAACAATATGAGTTATGATATATTTTCAGTAATACTATTCTATATGGATAGTACATGTCATTCTATTTCTGGTGGTATGCGTAACGTCACATAACTCCTCATGGTTTGAGATTTATGGCCTTACGAAGTTGGAGGACCCTCATATGTCATCTAGAAGCCCCAAAAGGTCAAAGTAGTCAAAATGGTTTAAGAGATTTTAAAAGGTAAATAATAAAGTGAAGTAATGGGTGTATTATAATTCAAAGTGAATAAAAAATAAATTATTTCAATAATAAATTTAATGGAGAAATTAGAAGTGGGTTAACCCTAAAATAAGGAAAGTGGGGCCAAGTGACCTAGAAGATGTTTTTAAGGAAGTTACTTGGAGAGTATAAATAAGAGGCAAGGCTCTCTCATTTTAATCACACTCAAGCATATTGAATACATATAGGTGTCTGCGGTAACCAAGGATATCTAAGCCAAAATTCTGAGGGAAGGTGAAGAAAAGAAGGCCGAAATGCAAGGAAGGATAAATTATTTTGATGGTGCTTTTTAAGGTATGTTATTTATAGGTCATCTCACCATTTTCGCTATAACTTTTTTTTTATAATGATTCAGACCGTACAATTTCTATGCCATTGAGAAAACATATCCAAGTATCCGTGGTAAACAATTCATTTTGTGGGTCATTGTATTTGTGGAGTTACACTATGTGGAAAATAGGGTTTGTGGCTAGTCCTGAAACTAGTCAAAAACAAATGTTTCGGGTAAAAACGTTATAACTTCTTCATAACAGATCCAAATTCAGCGAAACCAAATGTGTTGGTTAGGGTACAGTCTATATTATGTTTTGTAATAGTTTCAGATCAATTCAACAAATATTCTATGTGGGGCACGCTCTACAAGGTCGCTCTCTAGAATAAGTTAGAATTTAACAAGGTATTCCATTTTTGCTATAACTCCTTTTTTGAGAGGTTCCAAGTAGTGACACCTAGAGTAATTTCACAAAACATACTGAAGAAAATTGTGTATCAGTTTCATATTTTTATATATTACAGGTACAAATTTATGATTACTTCAAGTTAGGCTTGTTGACTAATCCAAAACTAGGCATGTGTGACTAAAGAAAAGTTTGATGAAAATGCTAGTCTCTTGTTGTTGAATTTAATGAAGGTTTGTAGGAATGTGATCATATACACCAGGTCTATTACAGAGCTACAAATCAGATTTGGATGATGAAATTGATGAGGGCTTTTGGTTGAGGTACATGTTGAGTACATGGTTGAGACAAGTAGTTGATGAGTTGGCACATACATGAGGTGTATAGTTGATGATGTTAGTACATATTGATGAGTCATAGTTGATGAGTAGTTGACACATGATTGATACATACTTGGTACATGGTTGGATGCACTTGTTTATGGTACAGGTTGATTACAGGTTATTTGGTACAGGTTGGTGCATGGTTGATGAACTTGTTTATGATACAGGTTGATTACAGGTTGATGCATGGTTCAAATTTATTGGTACAAGTTTACAATGGTATATATCATAGTGATTGGTTGACAGTGGTTCCATCATTCTCTACTTCTACTTCAGGGTGGCAGGATGAGACAAACACAGGTGGTTATAGCCACCTTCTGGGTGTAGCCAGAGAACATAGGGGGTTGTAGCCTCCTTCTGGTTGTAGCGAGAAAATTAGGGAGTTGGAGCTTCCCTCAGGTTGTAGCATGAGAAACTAGGGGGTTGGAGCCTCCTTCCAATTGTAGCTGAAAAACAAAGGAAGTTGGTGTTTCTAATAAATGCAATTCTTCAAGACATATAAGAAAAAACATTCCATGGTTTTCTCCCAATTTGGGTTTCCACGTAAAACATTGGTGTAATGTGTATGTGTATGTTTTTTCATTTCTTATTTAATCTGCATTTATTGGATGATATTGTTTCATTGGTATAACAGTTGGATTATATGGTTAAAAAGGATTAAATTGCTCTATTACTGATTCACCCCCCTCTTAGTAATCCAACAATTGGTATCAGAGCAAGTTCCTTCAGAAATCAGTTTAACCACTGAAAGGTAGATAATGGAGAGTACCAACTCATATAAAAATGGAATACCATAGTTTGATGGACATAAGTATGTTTTTTGGAGCATAAGAATGAGGACATATATACAGGCACAGGGATTTCAAGTTTGACAATCAATTGTAGATGGATACACAGCACCAGTAGTTCCACTAACAAATGACAAAGCAGTAAAACTCGATGAGAATAATTCTAAAGACACAGATGCACTTTTGAATGGTCTCAGTGATACTGTATTCACCAAAGTTGCACAGTATAAATCCTCTAAAGAGATTTGGGACAAGCTTCAAAATATTTATGAAGGAGATACAAAATTCAAAGAAACAAAGCTTCAGACTTACAAAGGTCAATTCGAACAACTAAAAATGAAGGAAGATGAAGATATCGCAGCCTACTTCTTATGAGTCGATGAAACAATGAATGCAATCATAGGATTAGGAGAATAAATTAAAGAATCTATAATTTTTCAAAAGATACTAAGATCTCTTCCTATGAGATTCAACCCTAAGATATCAGCACTAGAAGAAAGATCGGATCTGGACTCAATAAGCATGGACGAATTTCATGGAATCTCCACAGCATATGAAATGAGAACTGAGCAGGAAAATCCATATGTAAAAGAAGCAACCTTCAAGGCATTCAAAAGATCAAATCAAAAGAAAAAGAAACAAGAAGAATATAGCAGCAACAATGACACCTCGAAAGATGATGAAGAAGTGGCCAACTTCGTCAAAAGACTGAACAAGGGAACCAACGATAGGTATAGAGGTAAGCTCCCTTTAATTTGTTTTTATTGTGATGGTATTGGTCATTTTGCTAACAAATGCCCTCATAAGAAAAAGAGAAATGATGAAGGTTACTCAAAAGGAAAACAAACATATAAAGGTAAAATAACTACAAAGAATTTTTTTAAGAAAAGCATATACACCAAAGAAGACATCTCATCATTAGATGAAGATGAAATCAGTGACAATGAGACAGGAAGAGTTCTATTCATGGTAGTATAAGACTCTGACAAAGAAGACTCCGAAGAAGAATATGAAGAAGACGAAGAAGAATGTGAAAAAGTTGAAGAAGAAATTGAAGAGACAGAAGTTGACTATCGAGAATAATTAATGTGTGCCATAGAAGTTATCAGAAGAGAAAAGAAGAAAAACAAGAAATTGCAAGCAGAACTAGACAAGAAAAAGGACACTCGAGAACTATAACAAATGATCACAAAATTGAAAGTTCAAATAGAATAAGATAAAAGAATTGAATAAGCACTCAAAAAACAACTAGAATAAAATGACAAGATCATTGGAAACTTGGAAGCAGAGGTTGTCACACAAAGAAAGGATATTCAAAAGAAAAATATGCAGAATAGCTCAAAAGTTATGAATGACATTAACAACAGTCAAAAATATCATCTTGACAAGTCCGGACTTGGATACAATCAGACAGAAAAGGGATCAAGCTCCAAAACAACATAGCAAGAAACAAATCCAAAGAGCTATGCAGAAACAATCAAAGAGGATAGGAAGATATACAAGAAATATTACAGGGACACTCCTCCACCAAGAAGATTCATATTTCATAATCAACAACAAACAAATAGGCCTCAAGAAGAATAAAGATTCATAAGAGCACCTCATTTTAGAATATCTTCAACTCCCAGGTATCAAACTATATTTTTTGGTTTATGTTATGCATGTAATAATTTTGGACATAAAGTTGTGAATTGGAAAGTTAACAACAGGAACAGTAACAACTTTGAGAGTTATACACAAAGAGATTATTCAAGGAGACCTAGTGACACACAAAGAAGAAGTTACAACATGTTTGAATCTTTGAGCACTGAAGTATGTTACAAATGTAACAATTTTGGACACATGGCCAAGGATTACAAAATGACAGTCCCTCCTAAAGAACCTCAACAGAATAACAACAGACACAGACAAGAACCTCAGAAAATGACATGGATAAGAAAGCAAGATCATTATAACAATGAAGAATGCACAGTCGCTCTAGAAGCTAAGCGGAAGAAACATGATTGGTATGTTGACAGTGGATGTTCAAAACACATGATAAGTGATAAAGATAAATTTATTACATTACGAAAAGAAAAAAATGGATCAGTCTCCTTCGAAAATGATAATTCATCCAAAATCATTGGAGAAGGCACAGTCTGAATTGGGAATAAGAATGAAAAGACACAAAATGTTTTACCGGTAGAAGATATGAAACATAATTTTCTAAGTGTGAGTCAAATGTGTGACCAAGTTCATAAACATACTTTTGATTCAGAAAAGTGTGAGATAATAAAAGAACGTTTAGGGAAATTGGTCGGTACAACTGCAAGAACTTCAAACAACATATATGTGTTAAGTGAAATTGGAAATGAAAAGTGTTGTCTAGGAAAGGAATATGAAAGTTGGCTATGACATAGAAGAATGGGTCACATGCATATTGTTAACCTTGTCAAAGTCAGCAAAAGAGAAGCAGTCAGATAAATGTCCCAGATCACAAAATCAATCAACACTTTATGCAAGCATTGTCAACAAGGAAAGAAAACAAAGACCAGGTTCAAATAAAATGAATATTCAACAACAATACCACTGAAAATTGTGCACATTGATCTAGTTGGACCAACTACAACAAAGGGCTTAAAAGGTGAAAAATACTTTATGTTATTAGTTGATGATTATACAAGAATGACTGGAGTTTGTTTTCTCAAGAACAAGTCAGAAGCTTTTGAAAACTTCAAGATCTACAAGGAAATGGTTGAAAATGAGATGGATTAAAGAATCAAATGTTTGAGATATGATAATGGAGGAGAGTTCACTTCAAAGGAATTTATGAACTACTGTAGTAGTCATGGAATAAAAAGACAATTCTTAGTTTCTAGGACACCTCAACAGAATGGAGTTGTTGAAAGAAAGAACAAGACAGTACAAGAAATGGCTCGAACAATGCTAATGGATTCTAAATTGAAATATATATTTTGGACACAGGCAGTGCATACAACAGTTCACATTCAAAACAGAGTAATGCTCAGAAACAAAACTGATAAAACTCCCTACGAGCTATGGAAAGGAAGACCAACAAATGTGAAGCATTTCAGAGTTTTTGGAAGCAAATGCTACATCAAAAGAGAATATGGTAGAATGAGAAAGTTTAACTCTCCTGTGGACAAATGAATAATTGTTGGTTACTCAAGTACAAGGAAAACATACAAGTGTTACAATCTAAGATTGAACAAAGTTGTGGAAAGCATCAACGTAACAATTGATGAAACAGACAGACCATAATCAAAGGAAGAAGAAAACAAATCAATGGAACAATTTTTCGAAGAAGAAGATGAAAAAGAAGTAGAAGAGGAAGATGAAGATGAAGAGAATTTGAAAGAAGCAAAAGAGCAAGTTCATAAAGTATCTCCAAAGACACCTAGAAAATGAATACAAAAGAATCATCCTTCTGATCAGATTATTGGAAACAAAGATGAAGGAGTTGAGACTACAAAAAAAACTCGTTCACCAGAACAAACACACCTAGCACTCTTATCTACAATTGAACCAAACTGTTTTGAAGAAGCCAACAAGGATAAATTTTGGAATAAGACCATGGATGAATAATTGGACCAAATAAAGAAAAATGACACTTGGGAATTGGTTCCAAGATGAAAGAATAAGAATGTGATCATCACAAAATGGGTTTTCAGGAATAAATAGAATGAAAATGGATAGGTTATCAGGAACAAAGCTAGATTGGTATGTAAAGGATATGCATAGATTGAAGGAATCGACTTTGAAGAGACATTTTCCCTAGTTTCCAAAATGGAAGCAATACATTTACTTTTAGCTTATGCATGCTCCAAAAATGTTAAAGTATATCAAATAGACATAAAATTATCTTTTCTGAATGGGGAACTTGAAGAAGAAGTCTACACTGAACAACCAAAAGGATTTCAGTTGTCGGAGAACACAGACTATATATGCAAATTAAATAAGGTCTTGTATGGTCTCAAATAGGCTCCTAGAGCATGGTACTCTAGACTGGATAAGTATCTACAGCAGGCAGGGTTCAGAAAAGGAAGTGCAGACAACAACCTCTGCATCAAGGTAAGTCAAGGTAATATTTTATTAATTGAAGTTTATGTTGATGATATTATTTTTGGTAGTGATGATGGCAGGTTAAGCCAGAAATTTGCAAAAGACATGTAGAATGATTTTGAAATGTTGTTACTTGGAAAACTATTCTTCTTTTTGGGAATTTAGATATGTCAAAGCAACCAAGGAATTTTTATTTCTCAAACCAAGTATATTAGAGAAATGCTATAGAGGTTTGGAATGGAAGATTACAAATCAATTATCACTCCCATGCAAACCAGTTGTAATTTGAGCAAAGATGATGATTCGAAGTCTTCAGATCGGAGGCAATACAGGTCAATGATTGGGAGCCTACTATATGTGACAGCATCCAGAGCAGATGTAATGCAAGCAATTGGACATGTGGCACGATTTGAAGCAACAAAAAATGAATCACATGTATTAGCAGTAAAGAGGATTTTCAGATATCTCAAAGGAACATAAGAGTTTGGATCATGGTATCCAAAAGGAAAAGATCTATCACTTATTGCCTACACGGATGCAGATTAGACAAGTTGTATTGACGACCGATGAAGAACCAATGGAACAATGTTCTACTTAGGTGAGTGTTTGGTATCATGGATAAGAAATAAACAATCATCAATATCTCTATCTACAGCCGAGGCAGAGTATATTGTAGCAACAACATGTTGTACACAGGTTCTTTGGATGAAATAAACTTTGACAGATATATAGGTTGAGTATGATGAGCCCATTCCAATATATTGTGATAATACAAGTGCCATCAGTATCTCAAAAAACCCAGTGATGCACTCCAAGATGAAGCACATTCCAATCAAGTATCACTTTCTACGGGAACAGGTTGTAGAAAAGAACATCAGAGTTGAGTATGTGAGCACAAAAGAACAAGTGGAAGACATCTTTATAAAACCACTTCCACAGGAAGCCTTTGAATATCTTTGCCAAAGACTTGGAGTTATTTCTACTCCAAAATGAATTATTTTTGAATTCTTTTTGAATGATTATCTTATATGTCTTAGATGTACACGAAGAAGCACCATAAGAGGACAATTCAGTCAAGGGGAGCAACCCCGGATGGAAAGATACATTTTCCATTAATGACAAAGGGGGAGAGATTTATCAGATGTAGAGGACAAAGGCATGGTTCCAGGGGGAGCAGATTTATCAGATGTAGAGGACAAAGGCAAATTTATCAGATACAGAGGACAAATGCATGGTTCCAGAGGGAGTATGAGTGATATGATTTAAGTATTGCATCAGAGTGTTGTCATCAATGCCAAAGGGGGAGATTGTCGATTAAGGTTGGTTGTAATTGATGTCAACCCTTGAAGAAATCCCCAAAGCACAGAGGTTTGGGTAATGGACCCAATATTGTTTTATGTAAATATGACTCATTATTGTCTTGTCATGGTTGATAAGAATTAAAGATGGATGAACTCCAAAGTGGTCCCCTTATGGTGAAAGCCCTCATGGGAAGACGCTTTGCAGAGTAAGAGAACACATGATTAATTGTGGAATAATGAGATCCTAGATAGATAGTGCTTCTCATTACATTTTTGGTGGTATGTGAAACGTCACATAACTCCTCACGGTTAGAGAGTTATGGCCATGAGAAGTTGGAGACCCCGGGTTTGGGTAATGGACCCAAGTTTCTTTTATGGATAACGGTATGAGTTATGATATATTTTAAAATAATACTATTCTATATGTATAGTACATGTCATTCCATTTCTGGTGGTATGTGGAACGTCACATAAATCCTCACGGTTTGAGATTTATGGCCTTACGAAGTTGGAGGACCATCATATGTTATCTAGAAGCCCCAAAAGGTCAAAGTAGTCAAAGTGGTTTAAGAGATTTTAAAAGGTAAATAATAAAGTGAAGTAATGAGTGCATTATAATTCAAATTGAATACAAAATAAATTATTTCAATAATAAATTTAATGGAGAAATTAGAAGTGGCTTAACCCTAAAATAAGGAAAGTGGGGCCAAGTGACCTAGAAGATATTTTTAAGGAAGCTACTTGGAGAGTATAAATAAGAGGCAAGGCTCTCTCATTTTAATAACACTTGAGAATATTGAATATCTATAGGTTTCTGAGGCAACCAAGGATATCTAAGCCTAAATTCTGAGGAAAAGTGAAGAAAAGAAGGCCGAAATGCAAGGAAGGATAAATTCTTTTGATGGTGTTTTCTAAGGTATGTTATTTACAGGTCATCTCACCATTTTCACTATGATTTTTTTTCTATAATGATTCAGACCATGAAATTGCTATGACATTGAGAAAACATATACAAGTATATATTGTAAAAAATTAAGTTTGTGGGTCATTGTATTTTTGGAGTTACACTCCGTGGAAAATAGGGTTTGTGGCTAGTCTCGAAACTAGTCAAAAACAGGTGTTTCGGGTAAAAATGTCATAACTTATTCATATCAGATCCAAATTTAGTGACACCAAATGTTTTGGTTAGGGTATAGTATTTAGTGTGTTTTGTAACAGTTTCATATGAATTCAAAATATATTTCGTGTGGGGTACGCTCTACAAGGTCGCTCTCTAGAATAAGCCAAAATTCAGAAAGGTATGCCATTTTTTCTATAACTCCTTTTMTGAGAGGTTCCAAGTAGTGAAACTTGGAAGAATTTCACAAAACACACTGAAGAACATTATGTAACAGTTTCATATCTTTATACATTGTAGGTACAAATTTATGATTACTTCAAGTTAGGGTTATTGACTAATCCAAAACTAGGCATGTGAGACTAAAAAAATGTTTGATGAAAATGCTAGTCTTTTGTTGTTGAAGTTAATGAAGGTTTGAAGGAATGTGATCATATACACTAGGTCTATTACAAAGCTACAAATCAAATTTGGATGATGAAATTGATGGGGGCTTTTGGTTGAGGTACATGTTGAGTACATGGTTAAGACAAGTAGTTGATGAGTTGGCACATACATGAGGTGTATAGTTGATGATGTTGGTACATATTGATGAGTCATAGTTGATGAGTAGTTGACACATGATTGGTACATACTTGGTACATGGTTGGATGCACTTGTTTATG
>JASDQU010242485.1:117969-128519 GCA_032191745.1 Picea mariana | reverse complement strand
TCAGATCCAAATTTAGTGACACCAAATGTTTTGGTTAGGGTATAGTATTTAGTGTGTTTTGTAACAGTTTCATATGAATTCAAAATATATTTCGTGTGGGGTACGCTCTACAAGGTCGCTCTCTAGAATAAGCCAAAATTCAGAAAGGTATGCCATTTTTTCTATAACTCCTTTTCTGAGAGGTTCCAAGTAGTGAAACTTGGAAGAATTTCACAAAACACACTGAAGAACATTATGTAACAGTTTCATATCTTTATACATTGTAGGTACAAATTTATGATTACTTCAAGTTAGGGTTATTGACTAATCCAAAACTAGGCATGTGAGACTAAAAAAATGTTTGATGAAAATGCTAGTCTTTTGTTGTTGAAGTTAATGAAGGTTTGAAGGAATGTGATCATATACACTAGGTCTATTACAAAGCTACAAATCAAATTTGGATGATGAAATTGATGGGGGCTTTTGGTTGAGGTACATGTTGAGTACATGGTTAAGACAAGTAGTTGATGAGTTGGCACATACATGAGGTGTATAGTTGATGATGTTGGTACATATTGATGAGTCATAGTTGATGAGTAGTTGACACATGATTGGTACATACTTGGTACATGGTTGGATGCACTTGTTTATGGTACAGGTTGATTATAGTTTATTTGGTACAGGTTGGTGCATGGTTGATGCACTTGTTTATGGTACAGGTTTATTACAGGTTGAGGCACATATTGATGCATGGTTAATGAATGGTTCATATTTATTGGTACAGGTTTACAATGGTATATCTCACAGTGACAGGTTGACAGTGGTTCCATCATTCTACTTCTACTTCAGGGTGGCAGTACAGGGCAAGGTCAGGTGGTTGTAGCCACCTTTCGGTTGTAGCCAGAGAACACAGGGGTTGTAGCCTCCTTCTGGTTGTAGCTAGAGAATTGGGGAGTTGGAGCTTCCCTCAGGTTGTAGCCTGAGAAACTAGGGGGTTGGAGCCTCCTTCCAGTTGCAGCTGGAAAACAAAGGAAGTTGGTGCTTCCAATGAATGTAATTCTTCAAGATATATAAGAAAAAACATTATGTGGTTTTTTCTCGATTTGGGTTTCCACGTAAAACACTGGTGTACTGTGTATGTGTATGTTTTTTCATTTTTTCATTGCTTATTTACTCTGCATTTATTGGATGATAATGCTTCATTGATATAACACTTGGATTATATGGTTAAAAAGGATTAAATTTCTCTATTACTGATTCACCCCCCCTCTCAATAATCCAATAAATATTCTAAAATTTGAAGATATTACATCCTCTCCCCCTTAAGTACAACACTGTCCTCAGTGTTAATTCCTCTCTTAGAATAGGGTTGGATAAGATTTTCGCAAATATTCCTCCAATTCCCAAGTGGTCTCGTCAGGGATAAAGTGCTTCCATTGCACTTTTACCTGGGTGATGGCTCTGTTCCATAGTATTGTTTCTTTCCTGTCCAGAATGTGCAGAGGTTCCGCTTGGAACTCACCTTTTGGTTCCACCTGTACCATGTTCCAATCAATGATGTGAGTAGGATCATGAATATACCTTTTTAATAAGGAAACATGAAAAACATTATGAACTTTTAAATTTGTAGGAAGTGCTAGTTGATATGCCACAGGTCCGATTCGAGTTAAAATCTCGAAGGGGCCACAAAACCTCGGTGCCAACTTTGAACAATTTCCTATCTTTAGAGAGTCCATCCTTGCTTTTACTTTGAGATACACATGGTCCCAAATTTGAAATTCCTGGTGTCTCATTTTTAAATATGTGTAGCTTTTCTATCGGTCTTGGGCCTCCTTTAAATTTTGTTGTACCCTTTTTACCATTTTCTCCATTTCCTGAAGTATTTCTGATCCCATCATAAGCCTATCAATTGGATTATCCCAACTAATCGGGGTTGTGCATTTCATTCTGTATAATGCTTTGAAGGGACTCAACTTGGTTGATGTCTGGTAGCCATTATTGTAAGAAAATTCAACTAAGTGTAGGTACTCCTCCGAATTAGTTGGTTTCGTTCTCACATACATTTGTAACATGTCTTCCACAATCTAATTTGTTCATTTGGTTTTCCCATCCATTTTTGGATGGTAGCTTTTGCTGAAATTAAGGTTAGTATCTAATCCTGCAAAAAATTCCTTCCAAAACTTTGACGTAAATTTGACATCTCTATCGAAGATCACCATCTTAGGAATTCCATGCAATCTAAATATTTCTTTCATAAAAATTTCAGCAATATTAATTGCTTTATAAGTAGATTTCACAGGTATAAAATGTGCAGATTTGCTAAGTTTATCAATCACTACCATAATCGAGTCATTTTTCTTTTGAGTCTTAGGCAAACCTGTGATGAAGTCCAATGAGATAATATCCCACTTCCATTCTGTTATAGGTAGAGGCTATAGCAGACCGGATGGATGTTGATGTTCAACCTTTACCTGTTAACAATCTAAGCATTTAGATAAATATTCAATTGTTTCACTCTTCATGTTAGGACAATAAAACAATTTTCTTAAAGTTGTTATCATTTTCTGGTATCTTGGATGACTGGGATATGGCCTTTTGTGCAAATCGTCAAGAATTGTTGATTTTAAATAAGCAGAATTAGGTACGTATAGCCTGTTTTTGAACCTTAGCAGTCCATTTTTATCTAAACTCAGATCTGTTTTGTTCAGGTTTTTTGCATTTTCTTGTAATTTTGTTGTTGTTTTGATGTACTTTTCGTCATTACTGCATGTAGATATTATTCTTTGTTCGATGTCATTTTCTGCTCTGCTAACCCTTATCTCATAAAGTCTGTTAGTCCTCCAACTTAGAGCATATGCAACTTTGTTTTCTTTACCTTTGATGTGTTATACTTCGAAATCAAATTCACTTAAAAAGGATATCCATCTCACTTTCCTTGCATTGAGATCTGGTTGACTGAATAAAAAATTTACACCATTGTTGTCGATTAGTAGAAGAAGCCTTCTCCCCATTAAATAGTGTCGCCACATTTTTAGAGCATGAATTATGGCTGCTAATTCCAAATCATGTGTAACATAATTCCATTCATGTTATTTCAGTTTACGTGATTCGTAACAAATGACGTGTCCATCTTGTGTTAGGACACCTCCCAAGACTTCTTTGTTTTCATCCACGCAATCTATAAAACATTTATCGAGATCCTCTACCCTTAGGATAGGTGTTGTAGTTAATAGTCTTTTTAATTTATCAAAGTTGTCCTGACACTTTTGTGACCAAGTAAATCTTATTCCCTTCTTCTGTAGGGATGTAATTGAATACGTGATCTTAGAAAATCCTTCGATAAATCTTCAGTAATAACCGACAATTCCCATGAATGATCTGACGTCTGCTACATCCTTAGGGATAGGCCATTCCATAATGGATTTTATCTTTTCTGGATCAACTGCAATACCATCTTTGGATATCACGTGTCCTAGGTACTGTATCTTTCTTTGGTAGAAGTCGCACTTATCAAACTTCGCATACAAATTATGTTTTCTTAAGGTCTGCAATACTATTTCTAGGTGTACTTCATGTTCTTCCTCTATTTTTGAGTAAACTAAAATATCATCGATAAACACCAACACAAATTTATCCAGATATTGATTGAATATACTATTCATCAAACACATAAAGGTGGTGGGTGCAATAGTAAGACCAAATGGAATTACAAAAAACTCATAGTGTCCATAACGAGTTCTAAATGTTGTTTTATTTATATCTTCATATTTTATTCTGACTTGGTGATAACTAGACCTTAAATCTAACTTAGAGAACATCCTTTCTCCTCCAACTTGGTCAAACAAGTCATTAATCATGGGTAAAGGATACTTATTCTTGATCGTCATCTTATTTAGTTTTCGATAGTCAATGCACAGTCTCAAGGTCTCATCTTTCTTTTTAACGAAGAGAATCGGTGCTCCCCAAGGTGAGACAATTGGTCTGATATATTCTTTATCTAGTAGTTCTTGCAGTTGAATTTTCAGTTCCGTTAATTTGGGTAGACTCATTCTATAAGGTGCTTAGATATCGGGGCAAATCTAGGTAGTAGATCGATAAAGAAATCTATCTCTCTTCTTGGAGGTAGTTCTATTTTTTCTTCCACAAATACATCTCTAAACCCATGTAGGATTGCAAAGTCCTCTAAATTGGGTTTGTTTTCCTTTTCTAACAGATTAGTTACCTGAATAGCATAAACTTGGAAACCTTTGTTCATACATTTCTTAAACTGCATGGCTGATATATGCCTAACTGAAACGGGTTTCTCGATCCCTTGTATCATCCTAACTATGTTGTTTTTGTCTCTATAAATAAGTGACTTTTCGTAACAGTTCAATATTACTTTATGTTTCTCTAACCAGTCCATTCCAATGATTAAATCGTAAGATCCCAAAGGTAAAATGTTCAGATCTAACTTTGTACTTTGACTGTCTATGCTGATTTCACATTCAGGAATAAAATTTGTTACCTTTCTCTTGGTTCTTGTTGCTAACTGTACTAACCAGGACTTAGCATGCTTTACTTTCTTGAGCTTGTTTAATTCAACTAAACCAGGAGTGACATAACATAGACTATCTCTTGGGTCAATTAATATGGAAATGCGGTTATCATGAATTTCACCTTCAACCTCCATGATAGTGGATTAATGATCAGTTTGCTTGCCATCTATGGCTGCATTAATTATGTGCATGCTTCTTCCCATATCTCCTACTGTCGAAGCTTCTTGCAGGTTATGTACTGAATTTCTTGCCATGGAAATTAAGCATGGATAATTTCTCCTCAAGTGAGGTTCTCCACACTTCCAACACTTCAATGGTTCTCTGGGGCTGTCCCCAACTTTCTTGACTCCCCAGTTAACTGGTCTACCTCCCCCTTAAGTGCTCTGGGTGTTTGAATGATGGTTCTTCTTTTGAAATCTTTTTTCCATATTACGGAAAGGGGCTGGTTGGAAGCCTTTCTTTCGTTGATTCATTATGTCTTGTTTCTGCATTGGGAATTTCAAACCTCTGTTTGTACTAATCATAGCACATTTGAGCCTTTATAAACACTTCGTTTAAATACTTGGGATTGTCAAATTAAATTTTATCTTTGTACGACTGTGGTAGACAACTTAAGAATTGTTGTATCTTTACTTTGTCTTCCTAGATGTATGGTACAAATCTCAATAGTTCCAGAAAATTATTTATCAGATCATCCATGTTCATTTGTCTGAGTCTTAGCTCGTAGAATTCCTTAGTTTTTCTTTCGTAATAGATTTCTGAAAAATATTGCTTCTTGAAATATTTATTAAAATCTGACCATTCCATTTGTTTCTCTTTCAATCCTTTAGCCAATTTCAGGTCTTGCCATGAGATACCTGCTTTTCCCTTCAAGTTGTAAATGGCCATTTTGACTTTCATATTACTAGAGTAATTGTAAATCTGGAAATATTTATTTATATCTAGTAGCCATGCTTCAATCTCTTCACCCGTCCTTCATTCTCCATCAAAGGTGGATGGTTTTATTTTCTTGAATTCACCTTCTAGGTGATCTACTTGTTTTCGTTTTCTTCCTATAGTTGTTTTGTTTCTTGTCATGTGTGTGTCTTTGAAAGAACTATTCTCATTTTATATTTCATGACCAGAGTTTTTAGAGGAACTTTTGTTGACTTCTTCCTCTTTGTCAGTGTTCTTTGGGCTCCTCTTGGTTACTTTACTGCGTAGCAACATTTCATTTATTTCTAACTGGTCTTCATGTGCCTTTTCAACTTTTCGTTATCTTCTTTAAGCACTTTTAATTCCACGATGAGGTTCTTCATTGTTTCCAAAACCTGGGTGGTTGAACTTCCTTTGATGTTATGCCTTGGTTCTTTAGGAAGTACTTGATTAGGATTCTCTTCAATTCTGATTTCTTCTTCATTCTTTCATGACATTATCACAACAGACCAACAATTTTTCTGTTTGTAACAGTAAACATATTTGTTAGTTTTTCTTCAACATAAATAAAAGAATTAAAATAATTTGGCCTTGCCCTGAGGTCCAAGTTTTGTAACCTTCAGCTCTGATACCATATGTAATGTTCCCCAAATTTCCCAAAAACAATGTTTTTTTTGTTAAGGGGCATTAAAGTCCCTTGAATCTCCAACATTGTTTTGCGACACAGAGATAATCCATTATATATATCGTATTCCTTTAAGGTATGCATAATAGTTTTACTTCTGGTCATCATCCCTCTTAAAGGCTGAAGGAGATTTAAATTCCACTTGTCTCTTACTGTTATATTTCATTATAGCGTCGTTATAGGATTATAATCATACACTTATTTGTATTGAAGAAAATTGTGACCATGACTATCATATCCCTTAGAATAACCACCATGTCTATGTCAAGACATGCTATCCATATTACATCGCGAAATAGACTATCATTAATCATATATTGTCCACTTCTACATAATATCCTAGCTCTGATAAACAATATAGACTATAGACTATAGAGTATCATATGGACTATCCATAACAGTAACACTATTCATAATAATATATTGTTTATCATATAGACTATCCAAAACAATATATCATTTTAACAATATCACAACGAACATATATCTATACATAACACATTGTTTACCATAGCGCAACGAACATATACCTATACCTAACATTGATAATCCCTACCCGATGTTAAGAACCAAAGACCTGAATACAAAAGCACCACAATAGATATAGAAGAACAATATAGAAAATCTCATGTATTACTATCAAAACCCTTGGAGTAGGGCAACACCATACAATGAATTCTATTATAGAAGGAATCCTCTCCTATTCACTTGCCTCTTCGAGGGGGAAACCTCCTAATGAGCTACCGCTCCACAATAAAGTAATTCTCTTCATATCTCATTACATTGCTTGAACCCCATTATATAGTGCTACCATCACCTAAGAACATTATAGAAGAGAAATCTTCTAAAAGTAGAACCTTCTAAGAAGTTCTCTAACATTTATTATATCTAATTACCCATTTATTATATCTAACTACCATAGTGGGCCTTATTTAATAATATAGTGGATATAGTCCACCTTACATTGAATGGTCTCCACTATTATCACTATGGGACCTCTGGCCCCCCCCACTACCTCTCTAGCTACATTACATGCTATCCCCCTTATGAAAGTGTTGTCCTCAACGCTTGATGTACAACTATATACCAGGGTCCCATGGATAAGTGTGGACCATAGTGCTAAAGTAGACCAGAGAACTAGGGTCCCATTGAGAAATGAAAGCCACCATGTTGAAGTAGTCCAGCGGCCATTGTAAACCAGGGTCCCATGTCCAAGTGCTCATGTGAACTCCACACGGAAGATATTGACACTCAATAACCAACTGAAAATGATGCTTCCAATACTGACACCTATCATGTGGATCCAAATAAGAATATCCAACCACATAGTGAGAAATGGTCAACGTTGAATCTGGAAGGAACAATACCACTGTATAATATGCAAGATGGATGTTGGTATTCATAACTAGATCTTGATGTTAGACATTGATGTTCTCTACAGAAGGTGGATTAGAGTCATCAAATAAAATATGAAAGTGGTTGTCATCCCATAAATGACAACTATTCATATATCAATCATCACAATTGGCCTCAAAATCATACCAAGAATATATTTCTTGATTATATTTATCCCTGATGTCTTCCATAAGAAATCTCTCCTGCATGCTATCCAATAAATCTTGAATACTACGAAAACTATCATTGAAGTCATGCAATCTAGCATCTAATGTGTCATATAATTGAGATTTGAATGCTTCAGTAATTTGGAGAATTTCTTTGAGAGTTCGAGAGGAAATAGCCATCTGAGCACCCTATGAACTCTTCTGTCCAACAACCGTCATGAAAAAACTCAAAAAATAGAACAATAAGTTATGACAGAAAATCATGACTTTTTCTGGAAAAACCCTAAAAAACTGTTGAATTTAAAATGCTCATAACTTCACTTCCCGCACTCCGTTTCGACTGATTTTTTTTTTTGAAATTGAGCCAAATTGTGAGAGAAACTCAGATCTGTAATTTGTTTGGACAAATTTGGCCTCCAATTGCTACATAAATAAAAACAAAATCGCGTCGTCGTCCGTGGAAAAAACCCTAAAAAATTGCATATTTTAAAATTTCAATATCTTGACTTTCTGGACTCCGTTTCGAACGTTTTTTTTTTTCAAATTGGGTGTTTTTCTGAGAGGAACTCAGATCTACAATCTAGGTCTGCAAATTTTTCATATAAATATACTGAAAATTTCTGGAATGTCGCGGCCCTCTTTTTTCTTCTTCGAAAAAAAATCTGCAAAAAAAAATATTTGCCCACAATGTCTGCCAAGGAAAGTGATCGGATACCACTTGTTAAGAACCAAAGACTGAATACAAAAGCACCACAATATATATACATGAACAATATGCAAAATCTCATTTATTACTATCAAACCCTTGAGGTAGGGCAATACCGTACAATGGATCCTATTATGGAAGGGATCCTCTCCTGTTCACTTACCTCTTTAAGGGGGCATCCTCCTATTGAGATACCGCTCCAAATACAATGATTCTCTTCATATCTCATTATATTGTTTGAACCCTATTATATAGTGATACCATCACCTAAGAACATTCTAGAGGATGAATCTTCTAGAAGTAGAACCTTCTAAGAAGTCTTCTAACATTTATTATATCTAACTACCATAGTGGGCCTTATTTAATAATATAGTGGATCTAGTCCACCTTACATTGAATGGTCTCCACTATTATCACTATGGTCCCTCTGGGCCCCCCCACTACCTCTCTATCTACCTTACACCTGACTATTAACATAATCTTTTCATTCTAGGGCTCAACTATTAACATGACTCAACAATTAAGTGGTTCGAAAACCATTTAAGGTGGATGACAGGTCAGGTCGTGTAGGCATTTACTCTTGTCCTGGTTCATTAATGGTGAAGTTTGTCTCGTACCTTCCAGGATGACACTTAGGTGAACACGCCCAATGCATGCTCGTCATCTCCTCGACTTCACATGGCATAGGTAAGGGTGTGTACCAACCGCTTTTACTCCTCTAGTGAGGACCTCGAGGTAACATTCGTTCATCGTTCTTGCACCCTTCAGTCCTATAAAACAAGTTTATCTCTGTGTTGTAATATGACCGGTGCGTTTGGTGAGGTTCAACTCTAGTGAGCGATGGAAATAAGAAAAGCATACCCATGGTTTTGTCTGCACAAAGGTGAGTAAACGATTATGTTTCTCATGTTCTCTGTGAGGGGTATTTCATAATGTATTCTCTGTTTGGTGCAAATGTAATTAGTTGAGAGCTCAAAGTAACAAACCTCATGTTTTCCTTTTTCTGTTTGAGGGTTGAAAGTTGCACCTCTGTATGCATTTTCTTCCCAACATTTCCACTGTGTTTATGGTTCCATTTATAAGTTAGAAGAATCTCCTCGAGACTTGACGCTCGGGTTTGAGGGTTACTATATTTTCTCCCGGTTGGATGTCCGTCCCTTAAAGTTGTTTGCGGTCCCTTCCCAGTCAGACCATGGCCTGAATCATTAATATAAAAATTAAACCCTCTGGTCTTTATCATTTTTTTTTATTCACCATTTATTTCACTGGTATTCTTATACTCTGGAAGTCATCCAAAGATCCCAAAACTTGCTACGCTGGTTGATGTTATTTATCCTTGACTGTGGTTGAACTCTGTAGGAAAGTTTCATATTTACATTCTGTGTAGATAAATAGCAGTATTAACATGATTTTATTCATTGAAACAACCTTTTCTTGTATCATCTGGTTGTAAAACAAATTCTCTGCCAGGAATAATTGTGGATTGTCCCATGGCCACCTCAGCAACATCCTTCACTTGATCTGCAGTTATGAATTTAACTCGTTTACGAAAGGCCTTACCTATGTCGACCGCTCTGCACTAGTGAACAAGAGGGTATCCTTGTTTAATCAAATGTTGAATGTACGTGGAACGAAAGTCGTAGGGTTCGAACACGTTTTGCACAATCATGCTTTAACCTGAGTATTTGGTTCACTTCTATGCACTCAAAATTTCGTGATTTACCTTTATTGATCTAAAAATATGACGAAGACTTGATGAACTTGATTAAATTAAATTTGCAAGTTAAATGTTATGTGTTTTAATGCAACCGAATCAATTTGCAACACATAATTAAAGATGACTTATGTAGAAATAAGCATAGACAGCATCAGAAATGATTGAACATAAGACATAAACACAGCAACTTGATAAAGGAGTTCACCCCACTCCGGGCTACATCTCCTGGTCCAGCCTCCAAATGGATCTTTTATATTAAATTACTCAAAGTGCTTAAAAATAAGTCTTACAGTGCTCAAATCAACAAAATGACTGCTCCAATGGCTCCGCAGTGTGCCAAAACCCCTGTCTAGGCTCTGACGGCACCTGAAACGGTCGAAAAATGAAGAAGATAGCCTCCTCTGAAGTCTCCCTCCTTCTTTGCTGCCTCTGGTTCTACAATCTGTAC
>JASDQU010242485.1:104400-117379 GCA_032191745.1 Picea mariana | reverse complement strand
GCCACGTCACCCCTCTGCCATGTCAGCATCATGGTACGGCCCTCCACGTGGCCGTACGGACTGTACGGACAGGTACAGTCAGCACCAATTTTGACCTGTTTGACTTGACGATAAAATCGCGATATCTCCTCCATACGGACTCCATTCGCGAAAATAAATATACCGCCAGAATCAGGAAAACGAGACGGACACAATGGTACTGGTTTCGTCTCAATCCGAGCACTTTGAAATTTGAGCAAATTTTGATCCCCTGATCATTTATGTAATGCTATTTAATTTTAATAATCCATATGTTGTGATTAGACTCGGGTCGCATCTTGTGCACCTCTATGAATGCTTATAAATTTAATACTTCCCTGACTGTGATCGTTACCCCCAAATCGGATAATTCCACTGTGTGATTTCAGGGAAATAAATGATAGTCTCTGTTTAAACGCTGACTTTTCCACAGTCGACTCCTTCCGTTTATTTGGTCCTCTACACAAGGTTTGGAGAATTATTAATATGTTCTTCCTGTTTGATTAATCTATGCACAGTCTATTTCGATGCTAAATGCTTACTGTCACTTTCTCTATTTTATAAGTGAAGTTCTATGCACGGATATATGAAATTAATGATGGGCCCATTTCTGTTTTGCGAGGGCACCCATCAGTCAGTTTTGGGTCCACTCCTCCTCCTCCTGGATCATGGACAGATTGTCGCACAAGGAACAAAAAGGCGATCTGGTTTCATCGGGACTCAAGCTAAGTTTTGTCCTTGGCTTAATCTTATTGTTTGATTTCCATAGAATTAAAATGCTAGCACAGTTTACTAAACCCTCGTTTTTTCTTCTTTTGTAGGTTGTGCAAGTTGATGTAATCGAATGAAGGAAGTGTCTTACCTCTAAAGGTATTCGAGTTCCATGTCCTTCCTTGACCGATATATGCGCGCATTTACTTCGGTTACATGCACAATTCTGTGTATACTTTCTTAGAGCTAGGTTTACAATACTAGAGGTTGTGGAGTTTTGGTCTATGGTACTCCAACTATAATATTTGAACATTGATCGATTGAATACAATGGTTACTTTTGAAAAATACTGTGTATTCTACTTAATCACTATATTTATGTGGTAATAACAAATGTATTCCGACTGTTATTCTTTCTATCTATTCTTTGCGGTGTTTATGTATATACAAATTTGAATGGAAATTAAAAATATATATAATTCAATGGCCAATAGGAACCTAAAAATAGTTCTACCATTTCTTTATGTATGAACACACACACACACACACACACACACACACACACACACATAGTTAAATATATATGTACAACCATATTCAATGGCCAGTAGGAACATAAAAATAGTTTTTCTATTTCTTTATGTATGAGCACATATATATACATACATAGTTAAATATATATGTACAACCATCACATTTCAAATAAAAATATTTCCAGTATCATTTAACTATGATAATCCATAGTTGATGCCACCTTATACCGTCAGTTAGTTGGTAGCCTCTTATACTTGAATCATAACCATCCTAATCTTTCCTTTGTTGTTGGTCTTGTTTCCAGGTATATGCAAACACCCCATGAAATCCATTGGAAAGCAACTAAAAGGATACTTCGCTATGTCCGTGGTACAATTCAATTTGGGATACATTACAGTTCAGGGGGGCTCCTTTATTTGTTGGTTTCACTGATTCAGATTGGGTCGACAACCCTGATGATCAGAAGTCCACTTCAGGTTATGTTTTCAGCCTCGGTTAAGGACCTGTCACTTGGGCTTGTAAGAAAAAAAGGCTATTGCACTTTCTTCAGAAGAAGTAGAGTACCGAGCAACAGTAAATGCAAGTCAGGAAGCCTTATGGCTTCGACATATTCTTTCATAGTTTGGATTCCAGCAACATCATTTGACCAACCTTTGGTGTGACAATCAGAGTACCATCAATCTCGACAAATACCCAGTTCAACATCAACGCAACAAACACATCAAGATACACATGCACTTCATCAGAAAGCTCATTCATAATCAATTTATTGAAGTGCTCTTTTTCCCTAGAGAAAATCAAGTTGAAGACATTTTCACAAAGTCTCTTACAGAAGTGAAATTTTCCAAACTTCGATCTATGTTAGGAGTTCAGGAAGTTGTCATCAAGGGGGGATAGGCTCTAATTCCTCCTTCCTTCTCCTATTGTGTCACTACTGTAAATCCTTCAATCATATCCCAAGTTGTTCTTAAGGGGGGATGTTAGGATATTTAGACACTTAGGAGTTACTTAAGATCTACTTTGTCTGATGTGTCATTAGGTAAAAGTGTCTTTCTTGTGTTTCTTTAGTATGCATTTGTAGTTAGGAAATCCAACAATCATAATATGTTCCCGACATAGAGTAATCTAACTGTTATTACTAAAATTTCGTCCGCAAATGGTTACAAGAATTCAACATCGCCAAACAGTTATGAGGTCACCCATGGACCAAAATTATCACAAAATCATTTCCAAAGGGTCAAAAACTATACAAACAGTGACAAAATTAAAGTGCGCTATGACTACACAGGGCGCGCGCGCACACATGCGCAAAACAGAAACGCATGAAAYGCGCACATGCGCTCGATGCGCAACTATTGTCGCAAAAATCCGTGCACCTGAGAAATGACGCATTTATGAGAGTGGTTGGCCTCCCACCCACTTCTATTTTAGCTTTCAAGTTGATTTGACACTCAAATCTGTACTGGATTCAACTGGGTGGCTGGTCAAAGACCTAAAAATGCCCTAATTAGCTTCTTTACACACTACAAGCTGGTTGCACAATACCTCAAACAGGTGCTATAAAAAGGCCATGGATGCACTTCATTTTTCAAGGAATTCAATAGCAAAGTTATGTTGCCACTATTCTCTTGAGGAATCCTTTATTCTCATCAGGAGTATACTAGCATCATTACATTGGGCAATCCATCTCACCCTTTGAGTGGATTAGCAAAGAATTCTTTCACCATTTTTATTTTCAAAGTTGTAAGAAGAGCTTATTTGTGGGGGTCCAAGAGCCCTCCCTTGGAGGAAGAAGGAACTCATAGTCCTCTTTCTTCTTGGTGTTTTCTTTCACTGATATCAACCTTACCATTGGCGACATGGGTCTTATTGTTTCTTTTGTCCTTATGTCGATATGTTCATTAGTTTAGTTGTTATTTTATTTCTTAGTTCAATTCTTAGTTGTTCTTTTATATTTCTTTCTCTAACCCTTTTCCTTATAGCTGTCCTGCTTAGCAAACCCAACTAAGCTTGCAAGAACCTCTATTTTTCTCACTAAGGTGACGAAAGAGGCGTATCAATTTCCTACCCCATTTGGGTTTTTCTAGCTCTTCTTTTGGTTTATTTAACTTGTAGGTGCATTAACCGGCCCAAGACGACCTGCTAAACATCCAATTCCAAGTTGAATTGAGAGAATTTCATCTGGAATTTTCGTTCACGGCCGTGTGTCATCTGTGCGCGGGTTTTTTGGCCCACAGACGCGCATCGTGCGCACATGCGCCTAAGTCACAGTTTTGTTCTGTGCACCTGCGCCCATAAGTTCGCTTTGGTCTACGCATAGGTGCTCAGTGCGTCTTTGTCTCCATTGAGACCCGCACACCTGTGCAAAAAATACACATTGTAAGGTTTTTTGAGATTTGGGGAAGGCCCTTTGCCTTCTTAAAACTGATTTCATGCATGTTTTAAGCTGCACCAAACTTAGTCCCCTCTTCATATAAAGGGATTAGTCAAAACACATAGGCACTTAGGGGGTTTAAAATCATTATTTCTTCTTTTGATTTCATTTTTGCCACATGGATGGCTTGCTTTGACTAAAAATATAAGTTGGAAATCATTTGTAATCACATCTAACTTGCATTGGGACTCGAAGTTGGATAACAATCGCTTAGTATGCTCTTCTCTCGCAGCTCCAAGTGACCTTGAAAATCAGAAAAATATTGTGGACAATTTCATCTTCCTTATAAAGATTAAAACCTTTAGGAGAGGGCAATAGCCCTTCTTGGGACTCCTCTTAGTTTATTTTTTCAAACACATCTTAAAATTGTAACGGGCCCATACATGCCCACATGCTACAAAGATAGGGTAGTGTTGAAATTTACTTTCTTAGATTAAATCACTAGAAAAGTTTAAAGGTTTTGTAACAGGCCCATACATGCCCACATCATCACAATCTAGGACATTTTCAAAGCTTTTCTTAGATTAAATCACAATAGGGAGTTAAAGGAATAGTAACGGACTCACATGTTCACATGCTAGCTTCCTAGGGACTTTTGAATTATGCAAGTTTGTACCAAAGGCACTTAGTTAATTAGGTAATCAACACTTGTAAGGACCAAGTGAAGTCCACATGCAGTAAGGTGACACCTAATTCATTAAAACATTGGCACACTTTCACTCATTCACACACAAAAGTCACTTATCACTCACATAGTTGTCTTCTCGAAAAATGCGGAGGTCAAAGTAAGTTTCCTACAAAGGGATTCCAAAACACCCCACCCTTTTCTTGATGAAACTATCCACTCCCATTTAATTTCAACGAGGTTAGTTCACACCCCTAAATTCTCAAACAACTACATCTAAATTTTTTCTAAAAACTCACTAATTTTTCTTGCACATGAGGTGCCAAAAGAATTTTTTTAGTCTAGGTAGGATTTTGGGGATAGGCATCTAAATAACTCCTCGTTATCTAGTTCTCTCATTATCAAAACAATAGAAGTTGACAAATAGGGAACTAAAAATCCTCCAAGTCAAGTGTTCCTAACACCATAAGGCAGAGAGATACCCATGAAGGGTTGAAGGCCGAGGTCCGGTTGTTCTGTGCGTCCCCCCTTGAGGCACCCACCTTTTGGACGGGATCCAGCCCGTGACCCATTTCTTAGGCCGAAAATCTAAATGCCGCACTTTGACCGAGGTACCTAGTGACCAAATTTTAGGACATCTACCTAGGTGGCAATTGTGGGTTTCAATTGTGCCTTGATCAGATTTTGTGTGGCTATTAGGAAATATTGCCAGCTCTTTCGGGATATGCCCCCTTTACCCCTCATTATAACTGATTATTTCATCCTTCACTAGTTTCTCTTCCAGTGAATTCAGACCCCACTGTTGAGTACTATTGGAAGGTCCAGTGCTATTTGAAAGGAAGGACATTACGTCTTTTAGGACACGAGCATTTGTTTTCTTTGATTCCCCATGTGGAAAAAGTCCACTTATCAACATATATGCCTCTTTTTCAAAACACTTTATGTATGATGCACTTCTGATTACATTTTGATTTAGATATATATATTGTGTAAAGTTCAAAATTTGCAACAAAGGCTCTTGTTTATTTTCTCTCATCGCATTTCGCACACATCCACTCAGCTAGTCAAATATCATAGGGGACCCTCAGAACCCCCGTCGTTCCAGATGCTTGCTAAACCTCCCTCCTATTTTTGGGGGAGTTCCTAGTCTTGCCAACTCATCGACACCACCTTCACACACTCTTGTGAGTGCCACTATTCTAGGATCAACTTTGCTTGGTTCCACATTACTTGGGTCCACTTCCCAAGTCCCTCTGTCCACTCTCTCTCCTTTACACGAAAGTGGGGGGGCAACTTCCTCTCAAGGGGGAAGTACCAACCCACCTAGTCCCCCTCAAGGGTCAGGTTCACCACACACTCACACCATGGCTGGAGCTAATCCTCCCCCCCCACTACAGATGCCATATTTGGCCTCTCTTAACATACCAGATCTAAGAAAACTCACCAATGATCCTATATTGCATGACCCCACATGGCCTGCAATGCCTACCAAATTATCTTCAGACATCCCCAAGTTTGAAGGAAAGGCAGGTGATGAAACTGTCAACCATGTCATGACTTTCCAGCTATGGTGCTCTTCTAACAACATTATGAATGATTCCATCAGACTACGATTATTTCAATGCACACTCACTGGCCCATCAGCCAAATGGTATGTAGACGAAAAATCGGGGTCCCATGTGACTTTTGAGTCCTTGGCCAAAGCATTTTTGACCTTCTTCCAATTACCAATCTACCATGACAATGGTCTTGAACTACTCTCTAATTTCAAACAAACCTCAGCCACACATATCGTTGATCACATTCACGAGTGGCATAGACGACCTAGTTTGTGCAAAGCCGAAACCACCAAACAACAGTGTCTTGACTGGTTTCTCAGATCACTTGTCTCTCTCCTCAGTAAAGATGTAGCTTCCACCTTCCCTCAATCCAAAGAGGAAGCCATCAATAAGGCTCGACAATACGACTTCATCTATTCACAATCAGGGTACTTATACACGGTACTTCTTGATCTCCCCAAACCCATGCCATTCGGTCAAGACAAACCCAGGATGTCTCACTCTGCAGACAGATTGATTGGTAGCACCACACACCACAGTCCTCAACCCCAACCACCACCAATGTATGGCACACCTCAATATCCGCCGGCATATGGGGGAACCTCTTATTACCCCCCACCCCCTTATCAACAACCATACCCTGTTGTTATTCCTCTGCCCATCAGTGGGCCACCGCCGACACCCTCAATACACCCCCTATCCAAACAAGTTCTGGTACCCCCTCTACCTTAGCTTATACTTTGAGTACTAGCGAAAGCACCACGCCTTCCTACGTACCTTATGGATCACAAATCCCACAAAATCCATACTTTTCATTTCCTGTCCCTCCACAACCTATGGTCCCCCCACACCCTCACACTGGGGTGAATTTTGTTCAACCCTCTCCCATTCAACAATATCAAAATTTTGAACAACTAAATACGACAAATCTGACCCATCCGTCAAATAATGCCAAAAAGAAAGGAAAGAACAGTAACAATAACAACCCAGGACAAGGCGGGAATCAACCCCAACAAAACCAACCTACTGGGGGCAACCAGAACTAAGGGAATCATAACACCTAGGGGGGCAATAACAACAGGTGTCAAGGGAGAAATAACAATACTATTAAAACCAACTTCCCTTGTGCCCTTTGCAGTAAGTTTGGTCATTATACTCATCATTGACCCCAAATCGTTGATTTTAAATGGCTAAAAGACTCAGGCAGTCTACCACATCCTCCAGCACCACCTGCCCCTCAGTAGGCCCCACAAAAATACGTGCAACAACCCCCCCAGTCGTGTTGCAGAATCCCATTCCACACCAAGGTGTTATGAACACCCAACAAGAGATACATCCTACCCCACCATAGTTGGGATAGTACCTCAACACAAACAATCCCGTAGATCGAACTATCCTCCTCACCAGTGAGGAAGAAATCCTTCTGCAAACACATAATCATCAGTACCATGCACCCACTGAGTCTCCTCCCATTCCTCCAGAAACAATCCCCGCACCAATGGGACCCCCATTGGTGATCCCTCTCCCTAACGCAAAATAACCTCTTCGCATCCCTCACATCCTATTGCGTAGGAATGTCCACAACCCACATGCTAGGGCAGCTCATAATTACAGTTTGGTTGATGACTTAGCACAATCACCGGCTGCCATGTCAGTCTTAGAAGTTCTTCAAACTTATCCCACTCAGCGGAAATCATTACTTTCCGCCTTGGGGGCATTCGACCCTGCAGATACTAGACTCATTACATTTGATCTCGACAGCAGAGAACCTCGCCTTCCCGCTTTGATCGCTTTTCAAATCCCAGTAAAAATTCGGAACATTACAGTTCATCGATGCATCATCGATGAAGGTGCATCCACATGCATTATGTCCAAATATGTATGGCAGAAACTCGGTTCCCCCAAACTCATACCATCTTCCATCACCTTACGAGCTTATGACAGATGACCATCGTCTCCTGAAGGGCTCTTCTAAAATGTCCCCGTAGAACTCGAGGGCAAGACCATTCTCATAGACAATGAAGCTATCAACGCCCCTCTCGATTATAATATTATGTTCGGTCATAGCTACATGTACGCTATGAAGGCAGTTACCTTTTCTGTCTTTCGAACGATGATGTTCCCCCATAACAGGAAGATCGTTACCATTGACCAAGTCTCACATTACGAGCCTAACCCATCTGCCAACATTGATAACATTTTTCCTCTCATCCACACAAGTCATGACGCATACCCACTCATCGAAATGGGTCCCAAAATTTTCAAAGACCCATCATTGTTAGGAACTTACCATGGTGCACCACCACTCCTTCATCCTTCCAATCAAGTATGTGTCGTATCATTCAACGAAACTGACATAGAAGATACCCTTCCTCCTAGGGAGGCTTCTATCATACCTAATGTCCCACTAGTCGCAGAGCTCCCCCCTCACGAGCCTCCTGCGAATTCGTTGACTCCACCAGTCCATGAATTCACCTCTCCCCAAGGACATATCCCAATTTGGGAGACAGTTCCACAAACCATTACCCAAATTCCCTTCTTCTACCCTCCACCCGGCGTACAAGCTTTCCAAGTAGACGCAACGCTTACCCTCCCTAATATGGTGTTAGCAATTCTAGTTTGGTATTTACACCCACTAGAGATGGTCCCTCGACCATACCTTCCCCCCCAAATGGAAGGAATCCCAATGACGATTCCCATACTCACTCCCACCATACCCTCTACACCCCCACTCACTACCCTCCCTGCCATAGCTGGGGGCAGGAGAAAGAAGAAGGCTCCCACAGCTCCACTTTCCCCGTGCGTCCAACCTCCTTGCGCGCTATGTGAGAAAGATGGACACCAAACCAACAACTGCCCATCTTTACCTGAGTTATGGAACCTAATTCCGCTCAGTCAAACACCATCAATGCTTGCCACCGTAGCAAGTAATTCCACCATTGCCCCTCACTCAAGTAGTAAAGGGCTGCGAACCAAATTTTCTTGCGCTATATGTTCAGAATATGGCCATTATACACACCATTACCCAGCACTGCCACACTTCCAGTAGACATTAGTCGCAGTATGCTACAGCTTCCAGAATGAATCTAATCCAGCTACATCATCCCTACCCAACATCTCTGACATCCATTATGTTACAACTTCAATCAATGAACATATGAGATGCCCTTGCTCTCTATGTGAATCCTTAGATCATTTTACATACCAATGTCCTATGATCATTGAATACAAGCAACGCCAATTGACCCTGATTCAAACCCCTACAGAATCGATGGTTGACCTTACCTCATCACTAGAGGTTCTTCATATCATTTCTATCGAACCCAAGGCCCTCCCAATGCCTCCGTGGTTCTTGGATGGCTTATCCGAGGATTCACCCCCAAATCCCCCCAATTCTTCGATTCATTTCCCAACGGAAATTTTACATCCCACTACCATGGGTACTCCTCAGTACTTCAATATTTGGTTTATGTCGAGCAAACCATTGCAATTTCATTGCGTCGTTCCCCCTGCTTCTTCATCACCAGGGGACAGCCACACGGCGACAGTCACCGATATCACTCCTTACGACCCCTTGTATTCCCGTCAATTCCACTGTGACGAGGAAATACTCAAAGAGTTAAACACCCCTGACTACCCATGGGATGCGCTACACCACCGAGTGCTCTTCTTTCCATAGGAAGCCTCCACGCCTCCTAACCAACACCCCATATACGCAGTCGAAACCAAGGATTTTATCCCATCAGGGCATATCAACTGGTTCAACAACCCCATTCCTTCCCCTGATGCTTTTGAAGAAGGAAACATGGCCAACATTTCCCCGACCATCAAAATCGACATTTCCATCAAAAAAAGAGTCGTTGAGGAAATCACCATTCGCGCCACTTGCACTCCTCAATAAGTCACCGCCTATAAAGCCCTCTTCCAAGAATATCGGGATATTTTTGCTTGGTCATAAACAAAAATGCTCGGCCTTGATCCCTCTATCGTCGAACATCGCATCAACACCTGGCCTGACATTACACCAGTTCATCAAAACTAACAACCGCTACACCCATCCAAAGCAGCGGCCATCAAAGTCGAGATTGACAAATTACGCGCGGCAGGGTTCATCTACCCCATCGCCTATACATCATGGGTTTCCAACCCTGTACCCGTTAACAAAAAACATGGCACTATCCGCGTCTGCACGGACTTTCGCGATCTCAATCATGCATGTCCCAAAGACAACATTCCAATTCCTTTCATCGATCAAATTATCAACGATTGCACAGGCCACAAGGCTCTATCCTTCATGGACGGTTTCTCTGGTTATAATCAAATCCAAATTCACCCAGCCGATCAGTACAAAACCGCATTCACTACCCCTTCGGGTACTTTTGCATATCGCGTCATGCCTTTTGGCTTAAAGAATGCTGGCGTAACTTTCCAATGGGCTATGACATACATTTTTCACTATCTGGCTCATATCATACTTGCATACTTGGACGACCTCACTGCTCGATCCAAGAAATTCACCCAACACCGTGATGATTTAAGGATCATCTTTCAAAATGTCATCAGTACAACATCTGCTTGAACCCCCTCAAGTGCGTGTTTTGTGTCACTGCAGGGCCCCTCCTCGGATTCATCATTTCCCAAAGCGGTATTACCATGGACCCCCTCAAAGTCTAAGCCATCATAGAAATTCCACCTCCCCGGAATTTATGTCAACTCCAGAGCTTACAAGTAAAATCTAACTTCCTACGGTGATTTGTCCCAGACTACGCCACTCGCGCACACAGTTTCCTTTTCTTACTCCACCACGACATCCCATTTCACTGGGATGAACATGCCCAAAAATCATTTGACGATATTAAAGCGGTGCTATCTAACTCCCCTTTAATTAGTTCACCTGACTATAATCGCGACTATATCCTATATATATCAGCATCAGTTGTCTCAGTAGTAGGAGTTCTCATACAAATCGGTGATGATGATCATGAGCACATCATTTACTACGTTAGTAAAAACCTCTCTGAGCCAGCCTTGAAGTACAAACACGAAGAGAAACTAGCCCTTACAGTCATCCTCGCAGTACAGAAACTGTGTCATTACATTCTGCGTCGTTACATTAGAAACTGCGTCATTACATTAGAAACTGTGTCGTAGCAGATTCCAATCCTATGCAATACTTGCTCAGTCGTCGGCAAATTAATGGCAAATTTGCTTGATGGATCGTTATCCTTCAGGAGTACGATATTGAGTTCTCAATACCCAAGAGCAAGAAATCTCTCGTCCTCGTTGAACTTGTCATGGCCTTCCCCTCTAACACTACTAGTGCCCCCGTCAATACCGACTTCCCCGACGAACATCTCTTTTACATCACTTCAGATGATCCTTGGTACGGCGACCTCCTCGTCTACCTCTGAACCCAATTGTTCGGTAACCACCTCTCACGAGATGATCGTTGGCGTATTCGCCATCAGGCCCCCCTCTACCTCCTCATCGGAGACATCTTATACCAACGAGGGGTCGACACCATACTTCGTCGATGCTTGACTATTGACGAGGCCGATAGAGTCTTGAACGACTGCCATGGCGGTGCATGTGGGGGCCATCTTTCCGGAATGTCCACTGCTCAGAAGATCATTTGAGCAGGTTATTTTTGGCCTACATTGTTTCACGATTGCATTCACGCCGTGAAGCGATGTGAGAAATGACAGCTTTACACCAACAAAGCACGAGCACCACTTGCTCTTCTTCAGCCAGTCATTACTATCGGCCCCTTTTGTAAATGGGGCATTGATTTCATGACTTGTAATCCCCCTTCTAGAAATGGACACAAATACATTGTTGTTGTAGTCGATTACTTCACAAAATGGGTGGAAGATATGCCCACCTTCAACAATACCACTGACACTACAACGCGTTTTTTCTTTAACCACGTCATATCCCGTTTTGGAGTACCACTCCAACTAGTTTCCAATCATGGGAAACACTTCGAGAATGATATTTTCGTCGCACTCTCATCTCAGTTAGGATTCTCCCACGCGTTTGCCTCACCATATTACCCTCAGTCTAATGGACAGGTCGAAGCAGTTAACAAGGTCCTCAAGACCATGTTACAGCGCATGGTTAATAAACATAAGACCAATTGGCATCATATGTTATTTTCCATGCTATGGGATTATCGTATGACTGTGAAAATAGCCACTAGTTTCACACCATTTCATCTAGTCCATGGGGTTAAGGCCACTCTTCCCATTGAGTGCGAAATTCCCACCTTACGCAATGCAATTGAGATATTACCCGACACCTCTCCCATGGAGCAGCGCTTTCTGAACTTAGAGTCCCTGGATGAAGATTGTCGATCTTCATTACAGAGCAATGAGGTAGCCAAAAAACGATCAAAGGCCACCTTTGATCGCTATGTCAACCTTTTCTCCTTTCAGGAAGGTGACCTCGTCCTTGCTTACGATATCGATCACGATACCCTTGGTCATGGAAAATTCGAGTCATTATGGCATGGTCCTTACATTATCCAACATTGACTCACCAAAGGCGCCTATCTCCTAGCCTCTCCCGAAGGCCTCTCTTTCAAAGAACCCATCAACGGGTTATACTTAAAGAAATTTTATGCCTAAGCATAGCAATTCTACTTTAGGTTATTTATTTTCTAGTATTTTTAATCTTTTTCCATCCCTCGTGTCTAAACTATCATTTGTGCTATTGATAGATGCTTCCTTCACTGGCCTACCACATCGGTTATGCCGACGACGCCAGTCGTTGGACACAAAATCTCGCTTCGGTAGCTTGGGCCCTCTATACCCCCTCACATGAAATGCTCCATTCGAGCGGCATATGTTTGGTTTTAGCCACCAACAACCAAGCCGAATACATTGTCGTCATTGGCCTCCTCGCCGATGCCCGGCATCATCGTATTCGTCACCTTAGCGTCTTTCTCAACTCTCAACTAGTCGTTCTCCAACTCAACAATGAGTACCACATCCGCGATCCTTGCCTCTTTCGCAAATCCCTGAAGGTTAGACTTTTATCTCGACATTTTGATTTCATTACATTTACACATATTCCAAGACAATTGAATCAAATTACAGAT
>JASDQU010242485.1:86274-104350 GCA_032191745.1 Picea mariana | reverse complement strand
TGCTTCCTTCACTGGCCTACCACATCGGTTATGCCGACGACGCCAGTCGTTGGACACAAAATCTCGCTTCGGTAGCTTGGGCCCTCTATACCCCCTCACATGAAATGCTCCATTCGAGCGGCATATGTTTGGTTTTAGCCACCAACAACCAAGCCGAATACATTGTCGTCATTGGACTCCTCGCCGATGCCCGGCATCATCGTATTCGTCACCTTAGCGTCTTTCTCAACTCTCAACTAGTCGTTCTCCAACTCAACAATGTGTACCACATCCGCGATCCTTGCCTCTTTCGCAAATCCCTGAAGGTTAGACTTTTATCTCGACATTTTGATTTCATTACATTTACACATATTCCAAGACAATTGAATCAAATTACAGATAACTTAGCTAACATTGTGTTAGACTGGAATATATCACATCAAAATACCTCTACACATACATAAAAATATCAAAAAACCTCTCACAACATATATAGATTAAACATCATCAAACACATTAACAAAGCACATGTAAACATCACATAGATCCCAAAAGGCATACTCATGTATATATAACTCCATCCATAGTTCCATTAAAATGTTTGCATACAAATATACAAACGTCCACAGGCCAGCAAAGCACCTCGGTACAAAATGGGCTTACCAGCCTATATACAAAAATACAAAAAATACATAGAGCACCACTCAAGGTGCCTCTATAGCACCACCTCCTGCCCCTCCCTCAGGCGGTGGTCCCCCACCCACTACTAGTCCCTCCGGACCGGGAGGTAACTGTCCAGTCATAGCAGCACCTACTATTGCTTCTCGTCGTACCACGGCCCGCCACGGCGGAAGAACCCCCACACACTGCTCCAGGATTCCCTCATCCTAGATATGTGACCACATGCCCTCAAGCATGCCCTATAGCACCGCCTCCAGGTGGCGGCGAATATCCTCAAAATCTGCTCTGGTATCCGCCGGAGGAGCATGTGATGGCCCAACACCTGGGTCATCAAACCGGTGTCTCCTCACTGCTCTCTCATCCTCAGCTGGTCTCGCCCTGGCATCCTCATGTCGACGTCTCTCTCCTACCTGCGGCCCTCCCCGCGCCGGCCTCCCCGGCTCTTGGCGAGCCGGTGCCCTTAACAACTCAACCTCGCGCCCGCGAGGTGCCACATCTGCACATACAAACAACCAAACGATAGTATCAGCATCTATACCATATACACATGTCATGCTATCTCAAAATATATATATATATATATCAAACTCATAAACATACCTCGATGATCAAAAACCTCCCCTGGAGGTAACACCATTTCCGGATCACCCCGAAAATCAACACCAGCATATGGCAACTGCAATATCACCTGCGCCGACTACTAACCTGAAGCTCGCTAATCCTGAATTAGCTACCTCGCTCTCCCGGAATCTCCAAATCTCCTCTGAATACCTCTCGTCCAGTCACTCTGGCAGCAAGTACAAATGAGGTGGCAATGTGGGCCCTACAGCTATATATAGGCATTTCCGCCAAACTTCCAATCACCATTATGGGAGCTCTAGGTGCCCGTTCTTCGATCTGTCTTCAGCCACAGGATCAACATCCCATCATCTACATCAAGACAGTCATTGGGCCACTTTTTATCCTTAGCCCCCAGAGTGCCATTTTTTTTCCTACCCCATCCAGGTACGCATGCTCATGGTCAAAATTATCAAATAAATGCTCGTATGTTCGATTCTCTTCAGATATTGTTCACGTCGGGTATTTGGTTCTCATGTGTGCAGGTACATGGTCATCATACATCAATGCCACCCCTTTAGGTATATACTCAGCACTGGCATGTAATCATTCCCTCTGAATCTCAATTGCATCTCTAGTCACACCCTCTGACATTTGCCCTTAGGATCTCCATCTCCAACTATACAGTACCAACACTTCCATTTGCATTTTTGGTACTGTCACCCGATAGCATTCTCCTCCACATGAGTTGTCTCATTCATAGCACCCTTTTGCACTTTGACACTCATGCTGTTTTTTTTTTCAACCCTTTAGGGATGGGATTCTCGATAGTCTTACATCATGTCACGAATCGGCCACATACTCCTTCTCCTCATTTTGCTAACTTTCCCACTGGACTCCCAGATTATCTCTTCAAGATTTTATTTTGACTGCACCTCCGCAGTATTATGAACCCTCCATTTCATCCACAATCAGTTTGTCCCTCTGCAAATTTCCCTTCATTTCAACTACCTCATAAAGAAACCCACCCATGGGGCCCCCACCCTCCACCAGTTCTCCAAGCAAATTGTGCCCTACCCGGGCCAACCATATTACATTGGGGCACCCATTTCTGTATTTGTACACTCATCCCAAATTATTCTTTATTTATTTGTTACATTGTAAAAAGATTTTGTTTTCAGCATTTACTTTACCTTTTTTTCGTCACCTTTGGCGACCTCCTTCCCTTTTTGGAAAACACAACCCATGTCGCCCTTGGTTGGGGCACTCCTTATCCTATACCCTTGTTGACATCATCCATATACTTCGAGTATCCCACAAGCCACTTACCTCTGCCCTCTGAGTTCGTTCACTTTGTCCCGCCTTTGGCACAACTTATCCCATGTCTTGTTGTCCCCCTGACACTCGACTTAGTTGCATGGTTGCGGCCACTTATCCTTCTCATATACCCCCAACCAAGGGCAGTCTTGAGCCTTCATACGTCTTGACTTCAATCATGTACCTCCTCCAGTTCATCATCTCACCTAGTAGATTTCACGAAGCCCTTTTCTTCTAGGAGTCGCGTCCCCCTTTTGTCGACATCAACACAGTTTTCCAAAAGGGCGACAGTATCTTGACTCTCATTACCTTTCTAATGAGAGATCTCGGACGGCACAGGGAGAACTACAATTTCTCCCTGTTGTCGTTGACCCTCGTAACATTCAACTTCAACACTTTCTCATGTTATGGTGGGTCTTACTTTGCGACTATTGTAGTTATTTCTTATATTTGCTGAAGATCTCTGAACTGGGTTGGGCTATCAAATGCCTATAGAATCTGTGATAGTTCTAACAGATGTCACTGCCTACCGTTCAAAGTATGTTCCTCCGCAGAATTGTATTCTGCCTTTATCACGATCGCCCCCGAGGGCGCTGCAGTTGTCTACATCAACACATCATTCCTCTTTTGAGTTACATGACACGAACATGGGGCATGGCCGCCTCATTTGTACATAGTTTATTTTTACACACCTTATGGAAGGTTGGGTTCTATAGGTTCCCTTCTCTCTCCAACGGGTAAATATTGACAATCCCACTATCGCTCTCTCTTACAACGACACTCTCAGTAGAAGAAACATTGATGGATTCCGGCTATACGTATGCTCCTAACCTCATCCATTAGGGGGCATCTGCTATCACTGAAATTTCATTCGCGAATGGTTACAAGAATTCAGCATCGCCAAACAGTTATGAGGTCACCCATGGACCAAAATTATCACAAAAGCATTTCGAAAGGGTCAAAAACTATACAACTAGTGACAAAATTAAAGTGCGCTATGACTACACAGGGTGTGGACGCACATGCGCAAAACAAAAACGCAGGAAATGCGCACATGCGCCCGATGCACCACTGTTGTCGCAAAAAGCCGTGCACCTGAGAAACGGTGCATTTATGAGAGTGGTCGGCCTCCCACCCACTTCTGGTTCATCTTCCAAGTTGATTTTACACTCAAATCTGGACTAGATTCAACTGGGTGACTGGTCAAAGACCTAAAAATGCCCTAATTAGCCTCTTTACACACTACAAGCTGGTTGCACAATACCTCAAAGAGGTGCTATAAAAAGGCCATGGACGCACTTCATTTTTCAAGGAATTCAATAGCAAAGTTATGCTGCCACTATTCTCTTGAGGAATTCTCTATTCTCATCAAGAGTATACTAGCATCATTGAATTGAGCAATCCATCTCACCCCTTGAGTGGATTAGCAAAGAATTATTTCACCATTTTTATTTTCAAAGTTGTAAGAAGAGCTTATTTGTGGGGGTCCAAGAGCCCTCCCTTGGAGGAAGAAGGGACTCATAGTCCTCTTTCTTCTTGGTGTTTTCTTTCACTGATATCAACCTTACCATTGGTGACATGGGTCTTATTGTTTCTTTTGTCCTTATGTCCCTATGTTCATTAGTTTAGTTGTTATTTTATTTCTTAGTTCAATTCTTAGTTGTTCTTTTATATTTCTTTCTCTAACCCTTTTCCTTACAGCTGTCCTACTTAGCAAACCCAACTAAGCTTGCAAGCGCCTCTATTTTGCTCACTAAGGTGACGAAAGAGACGCAACATTGACGTTTCATATTCTCCTCGATCTTAATGGCCATTGATCTGTGGCTTAACACCCGATTGGTCCATGATCTCTATTTAAAGAGAATGGAGGGTCAATTGTCAATGATCGATTGTGAGAAAATCTCTTGTAAAATCTCTCTGTAATATTTTTCTTTTGCATTAATAAAATGCTCCAAGTGGTCGCGTTGGTTGGGGTCGTGGACATTTCCTCGTATGGGTTTTACCACGTCAAAACATTGGTGTGTTGATATTTGATCTGGTTGTGTGAGTGGTTACTGAAGGTGTTTTTCCTTTGTTGGAATACATCCATTGTCGAACATGAAAACCTATTTCTCTTAAAGATATCCATATTAAATATACTTCAATATTTCTTTTGAAACATTTCAATTCAATATCGTACGAAAAAATAATCATCAAAACATTGTTGGGTAGTCTAAGCTAGTTACCACTTCATAATGAGTTTGAAAATAACAACTATTTGTTGAATTCCTTTCATATATGTTTTATATGCGTTATTTCCAACCATTTTTTTGAAATGTATTGGAAGAAGAAAGTCTTCATGTTTTTCTTATTTCATTATCTCACCTTATGTTGTGGAACAAACACTAGTTTTTTTTGCATCTCACCAAAAGGTCAACAAGGTCAATTTCATTTTAAGGATAAATTCAGGCACTTAAAAGTTAATTAATATGAACTTGGTTTAAATTATCTTTAGCTAAAGTGTGTTTCCTTAGCATGTATTAGGATGCATTTGTAGTTATCTAATTCAACAGACATGATATGTTTTATAGATAAAGTGATCTAACGATTCACATTATCCTTGATACTAACAACTATATTAATCCATGACTTAACATTCAATTGATTCATGCCCTCTATTTAAAAAGCATGGAGGGTCATTAGTTGATGATCCTTTGCAAGAAACATAAATGTAAACTTTTCCCCTTTTGCATTAATATATTGTCTCAAGTGGTCACAATGGCCAAAGCTATGCAATGTTTCCCTCTTTGAGAGTTCTAACCACATAATACACTAGTTTATTGATATTTGATCTATTTGTGTGAGTGGTTTTTTAAGGTGTTCAACTTGTGTGGAAGTACCTGTTTTGTCAGACATGGTATTAGACCCCTTATGAAAAACCCATTCTTGTTGTTTATCAATATCTTGAATTTGTGTCACGACATGCATAAAATGATTTATAGATCCTATTATTTTTGTGCATTTCTGAGCTAAGTGAGTTGTTCCATCACATTTGGAGCACTGTTTTTGGTTGGAACCACTTTTCTCTTCACCCGAAAAGGTTTCCATTTACTCACGATACAATCATTTTTTTTTAGATTCAGAAGTATAAAGTTCATTACATTGTTAAGTTGTGTGTGTATGTGTGTATATATATATACACACATACACACACAACTTAACAATGTAATGAACTTTATACCTCTGAATCTAAAAACAATTGATTGTATCTTGAGTAAATGGAAACCTCTTCGGATGAAGAGAAAAGTGTTTCCAACCGAAAAAAGTTCTCCAAATGCGATGGAAAAACTCACTTAGCTCAGAAATGCACAGAAATAATAGGATCTATAAATCATTTTATGTATGCCATGACACCAATTTAAGGTGTGTGTGTGTGTGTGTCTATAGTGCTAATTTTCTATTTTTTTTGTTATATTTCTAGTTTGCTATCATTTTCAGTCTATGTATGTGCTTTGTTGTGCACCTTGATGATCTCGACAAACTAGAAATAAAGTTCATGGGATTTGCTACACTTTATGTGATCTCAAAAAATAAAAAACATAGAGAAAACTTGCCTTTTTTGAGTAGTCTAACCGAGATCTAACTCCAATATTGTTAAGTTTTTTTTTTTTTTTGTGTGTGTGTGATTGTATTAAACTTTTTTTAAGGTAAAAACAAGATTTTTGGAGGTAAACACACACTTCAAGGAAAAGAAAAAAATCCCTTCACGATGACATTTTATTTTATTTTATTTTGCATTATCCCATTTGGTTGAAAATTATTTCATTAAATAAAAGGCTCAATTCAAGTATTTTTTTTTATTAAATTACATTTTGAAAAACGTTTATACAATTTTAAGTTATCACTATAAAATGACCTTAATGTTTTTTTTAAGCAATGTTTTCCATGCAATCTTAATTTATAAAGTGATTTAATTGTAAAAGTGATTTTCATTTATTTTGTAAAAGCGGGTAACTTCATGTAAAACTAACTTATTTATAAAAATGAGCTTATAGAGAAAGTTAGAGAAGAAAATGAAAACTTTTTTTTACTCAACAACTTCATTGTGCAACCATCACCACATGGGACAACCTCTACCTACCACATGGTACTTTGTTTATCTTTTAAGTCTTTTTAAAAAATGGCATAACTTTAACATTTGAAGTTTGTTTTGATATCGTTTTCTTAAAATTGTATATTTTTTCAAGAGATTTCCATCTAAACAGTGAATTTCTACTTTTGACACCATATTACTTACATATTTTAATATGCCTAATCCAAGTGATATTTTGCTTACTAGCTCAAACTGTTTCTCATGGAAATTTCCTATGGAGGATGTACTATGGAGTAAAAAAATTTACCAAGTTATCTTGGAAAAATAAACTACCCCTACTGGTGCCTCAAAGAAGGCTAAATGAGCTAATAAAAATGACGAAGAACATGGATTAATCAAAATGGCCATCTCTTGTTATTAACTATTTCACATTTAAGGAATTTGATCTGTAAACTGTTGTGGATATTCCACTAGAACAGTTCGTCACAACATATCTTATGATACTCTAAAATCCTAGACTATGCAAACTGATTTTCCTTAGATCTAAGATTAATTAATTATTAGCTTTGCTTGAGTTTATGAAATAACTGAATTACAAAAATGAAATAAATGAGCAGAAGAACACACCATCCACACACAAATGAACACAATATATATCATGGGAAACTCAATATGGGGGAAAACCCAACTAGAAGGTGAGACATATGCTCTACTCTCTTTTATTCAGTTATAGAGATGAAATTACAAAGAAAGAGGCACTCAGTGTGGCGTTTCATTTGATAATGTGGCCTATATGGTTGCTACATAATATTTTCCTCCTCTATTAAGATCTCCAAAGATCACTCATAGTTGTTTTTCTCAACTATGAAACAAGTACAATGCTAAAGAATTGAACCCTTTATCCTCCTAGTAGCCCAGTATTTAACATAGCCAATAACCATCTAGGGTTACAGTTTTTGCATCTTCAACCCTCAATAAGTGATAAAGTTTGGACCTTCTAGAATCTTCTTGAAAGTCACACATGTCTAACCCCATATGTCTGAGTAATGGGAGATGACATGACATCCACTCATATCATGGTGGTCAACAAGGTAGGTCAACTTGTGGGAGGCATAAATTTTTCATATGAGTTCCGATTGAGGTGATTTTTGCACCATTGAAAAGGCATCAATGTGTAGATCAACATGGAGTGCATGTGCATTAGTTTTAGATGTTGTAACCCCAAAACATTCTGTTTAATGCGTCAAAATGGCTCTAGAAGGTTTCGAAACCCAATTTTTCAAACTGAGACTTACCAATAAAATGGTTGTGCAAACAGATTCCTCCAATTATTTCCACCCATAGAGTACCAAGATAGATGAAAAAATTATAAGATTACCCAATTAGAGTCGTACCTCCCCATTTAGAGAGGCTTTTGGTTCCCAAAATATTATTGAATGAGGTGAGGGCATTTTTCCTCTACCTTCTCCATCAAGTACCATTTTTCCTTTTCTGGAAGTTGTCCTTTCAACCTAATCTACCAAATGTCATGCTTCATGTCTTGTATTTGTAGACCTCTTCTGCAAAATTGTATCTCCAACCAAATCTTCATGAACTTATAGTGCTAAGTCCTATATGGTAGGTAAGACATGCTCTACCTCTTGATCCAACATGGAAGGCTCATAGAGTTTCAAATTCTCCACATTCACTACTAAGTAAATATGCATGTATATGGGTAGACTGAGTCTATAGATGTTATCTCCCACTTTTTCCAATACCTCAAAGGGACATACCAAAGAGCCTTTATCTTCTTACCAAGACCCTGTAGTCTTTCCTTGCTCATTTATCTTCTTGTGACTTTTACATTGTCTTGTGTACTTGCAAATGGATTTTCCTAACCTTTTGAACAAACTTCTCTACTTTCAATGTTTCTCCCATGGTCCCTTCCCTCACTCCCTGTTGTCCATAAAAAACATCCAAGGGAGAAGGTGACAAATATAAAAAGCAAGTTTCAAAAGGAGACTTATCAGTAGAAGTATGGACTGCTCTGTTATAAGAGTGTTGAATGTAGATCAAATTTTCATCCCAGGTCTTCGAATGCTTCTAATTGTAACTCTCAAAAGTTGAACCAGAGTCTTGTTGACTATTTATGTTTTGCCATCTGTCTGTGGATGGAATGCTATATATTTGTTCAACTTTGTGTTCATATTCTCCCAAAGTGTAGTCCAAAAGACATTGAGAAATTTGGTATCCTTGTCTAAGATGATGTTCCTTGGTATCCCAAAGTGCACCTAGACCTGTTCAAAGAACATGTTTGTTGGTTTTTCTTCTTTGATGGTATTTTTACAAGACACAAGAATGTACATCTTGCTAAACCTATCAACTACCACAAATAGATAGTCATATCCCTTCCTAGTTGTTGGCAAACCACTGACAAAATCCATGGAAATATTTTCCCAAGGTCGAGTGGGTACAGATAAGGGATGGTATGTATAGACCTTTCTTTCTATTACCATGATTGCTACCACAAAAAAACATACATCCTCTAATATTACCAAGATACATCTTCTTGTATTCTAGGCCAATACACATAATTTTGTAAGTAATAAAGTTACCAACTTGACAAGAACCCTCTAGAGTTCTCGTTTTTTTGGAGGTCACATTTAGTGGTTGTTTTAATCATCATTTCAAAACATGGTGCTACCAGTGGCACCCTTTTTTTTGAGAGGGTTAAAATTACATCATTTTACAACCATGATCCTTGATGTTGCTAACAAAATCCTTTAAATTGAAAAGTGGTGCTACTAGTAGTACTCGTTTTTCCTTTTCAAGTTTAAAATTACAATTGGTTTGAAACCATGAACTTAACAATTGGTACTATTGCAACCAAAATATTAAATCAATCTTTGAATTGAAAAGTCTTTTGTGATTTTACCTATATAATGCAAGTCATTGGTGACTGCATGAAAACTTGAGGCCCAATTTTGTTCCAAGGGGGGGAGTATGTAATGTCCCTCCTTGCCTAATTCTAATAGGCATAGAATAAAGAGATTAACCCTAGATTTGTTAGTGTGTTCATGGGTTTTAACTATATAGATATGGTGGATGTCTATACTTGTGATTTGTGGAATGGTTTCTAAGGATGTTTTTTTATGTATTCTTAATTACCGAGTAGGTAGCTGTGTAGCATAATGATAATTTGATTATTTACTAAGATGGAGTAATGAATGATAGCTTGGATGCTTGGATGACATACTTTGATCATATGTTGATAGATGATTACTAATGCTATTAAGAAATTATAATTGAGATAGGTTAACAAAACCACAAGACGTGTAGGTGTAGTTGACTGAAAAAGTGGAAGGTTGTGGAAGCCAAACTAAATGCTGCAGAAGATTAATGAAACCAATATAATTTCAGTAAATGTTATGTTTTATTACATTTTATATCTACGTGCATATGTTATAATATGATTTCAATTGATTTGAGTGATGCAGATAATGGGTCATCTAAAGGATGACACAAATGCATACACTTATCTTAGAGAACTCTAGGGTGGGAGTTTGATAGTAAGAACCATAGAGAGTGAAGGGAATATAAAAATGAATGAAATTTGATTAGTCCTAACTTACAAATTATTTGACTAAACCTGAAGAGACCATAGAGAGTGAAGATAATATAAAATTGATTGAAATTTGATTAGTCCTAACTTAGAAATTATTTGATTAAACCTAAAGACACTACAAGAAATCCTTGTGATTATCTCCCTTTTTTGCTTCCAATGGTTGTTTTAATGTATTTTTCTCCACTTTTTTGCTAAAGTCAACACTATTTATCAGGAGGGCATTATTTAGGGTGCTATTTGCACCAAGCAACACAAGTTAGCACTAATCTAGGCACCATTAGCGCCTAGTTTAGCGCCCTATTTAACGCCCAAGTTAGCGCCTAAGTTAGCTCGCTATTTAGCACCCCAATTAGCGCCTAGTTTAGCTTCCAAATTAGCTTCCTTTTTAGCTTTTAGTTTGGCTTCCAATTTAACTCCTAGTGTGCCTAAATAGTAATTTTGTTGAGTTTTTTGGGGTTAAGTGGATAGGGGCTTTGAGGATTAGGTGATTTAGGGATTTGGGGTCTAGGGATTAAGGGTTAAGGGATTAGGGATTATCGTTTAATGGATTAAGGATTAAGGGATTGGGGGTTAGAGTTTACTGGATTAAGGGTCAATGGATAATGGAATTGGGGCTTAGGGGTTAGGTAGTTTAATGGTTAAATGATTAGGGATTATATATGGTCAAGGGATTAATGACATCCATCGACCCTTCACATAATCATTGATATTGTCCACGTCTCATTATCATCATCCATCATTGCCATACGTAGAATCTGTGTCGGAACTGGTCTCTTGAAATGCCATAGAACTTCCAATACACCCATCACAAATATTGTCTTCCAACGACCCCTCATAGTGAGCATTGAATGGGGACAACATTGAAATTTCTTCATTTTGTGTTTGTATGCATCGAAATTTAACATGGTTAGACTAGAAACATGCGTTGACGGTATGGAAGGGTTTCAAGACTCAAGGATGTCTGATGTCCCCACATAATTTTTGAGATCGACCATGTTTGTATCAACGTTCATAATGAACGTCTCATTGTCATCATTCATCATTTCCATCTGTAGAATCTTTGTTGGAACTCTCTTGAAATGTCATGGAACTTCCGATTCACCCACCACAAATGGGTGAATTGGAAGTTCCATGTCGTTAGAAAAATTATGAAGAGGTCAATTTTGATCACTGCTTATATCTATTTGATTGATTGATTGATTTTAATGGCGTCCATGAGGTTGAACAACCTAAGGGTCCAAGAGAATAACAACCCTAACTCATCTTCACACTCTCTTTTATTTCAGATCTTCAACTGTGAATCTTGACTAGAAGACTAGCAATCTGGTTGATCTTATCATCGTCAAATAGTCGGTGCATGTTGTCAACCTTTAAGTTGTTTCCACATTCTGTGAAAAAGTGTCACTTTGTCTGGACCACCACACCCTCATTGCAGAATATGCAAGTTCTCTTCTCCCAAACTTCCTTGTGTACCCTCCACCTACCGGTCTCACATCTAAGGTGATGTGAACCCGTCCTTAGCTGTGCAACTAACAACCTTTCTTTTCCTTTAATAGCTACCCCTAAATATGTTTTCAAACTATGGTTACAATTTGGGTTAAACTCCTTGATGTAGTATGTTTTTTTATGCATTGGTCCAAATGGCAGTCCTAAATTTTTCAATCACAAATTTGTTTATTTCCAAATTTTTTTATTTCTTCCTTCGTGTTAGGATATTCACGGAGCTTGATATTCCAGTTACTCAACCACTTTTTATTTTGCTTCATTCAAGTTCCTTCCTACGGTCTAACTCCTCCTGCATATCTAGCTTGGACCAGCATTGGTTATCCATGTTTTCCACCTTCTTTAAATAGCTTATTAATTTGATTATCGTTTATCACCTCCAATGATGAACACACTAATGGAGCCCACATCAATTTTTTTTTGAGAGTCAGAGTTTGCAACGTTAGATGGGAGAGAACGGATTATAAGAAGCTGCCACGTGCACTTGTTGATTAATTATTAATATTAGTGGCTATCTCCTAATTGTAGCAGAGCAATGTGCTTGCCAACACAACCTGCAATTTTAGTCCATGGAATAATGCTGCCAGGTGGAGGATGCTATGACAACATCTTTGTAATCTATCACGAAAGCACCCGGCAGTTTTGATTGCCACATATGCAAGGTCGAGTGGATATCAGATGGTATTTAAATTATATATGTCATGTAAATGTGTTTTGCAGCTACGAATTATTTTCCTTAAAGGTTTCATGAAATTTTTTTTTTTTTTTAAGTAAAATCAATGCGTTGTAAGTCGTATTCTGTGTAAAAAAAAAATTCATATAAACTTTAAAAGTTAAAGGTTGTGCTCATATTTTTTTGTTTGACCAGAACGAGGTTGTAATATAAACACGTGGTAAAATGCATTATTTAATTAAATGCCGTGACCACATTACATTAATGGTTTAATATGATTGGTCAAAAAGAGAGAAATTACAAAACATATATTAGTGTTGTTTGTTGGTATAATGTCCAAATTAAGTGGGACGTTTTGAACCCTTCAAGTTCAGAATGCATTTAAAATACGAAAAACATCTATAAAGTGGAAGAAGAGACTTGTCCCCGAAGTTGTCTATGTATGCTCATGTTTTCTTGTAATTCTAGTCAAAGATTTTATTGCCTTTGCTAATTGAAGTTGTCTATGTATGCTCATGTTTTATTGTAATTTTAGTCAAAGATTCTAATGCCTTTGCTAATTTTTGCTCGAGTGTATTGTTTTTATATAAACTTTTTATAAATGTATAAAGTTTTAAAAAATATATTTTAGTAAAATGAAATAGCATAATAAATAACTATTATGTATGATATATTATGTATTATGCATGATATGTTGATAATATTTTTGTTTTAAAAAATATATATATTAGTAAAATGAAATAGCATAATAAATAACTATTATGTATGATATGATATGTTGATAGTATTTGTGTTCTTACATTGGATTAAGTAATATATAAAGATGTGGATACCCATAGTAACATACATTTTAATATGGAGATAAATGAATGACAAACTTTGTCAAGATTGTTTTTTTTTAATAGGAAATATCCAATGACAGAGTATCAACAAAAAAGTGTATGAAACGATACATTGGATAATATACCAAACTTCATCAACTACAATTGTATAAATGGGGAAATCATAAAAAAAAACAATTTTCTATGTTTTTTACAAATATATTATCTCAAAATCAACACAACATTTACAAGTAAGAAAAACAAAAGAGACATTTACTATGTTTTTAAGCAACCTTTGGCCATAGCCCAATACTACTTGTAATTTTTAATATACATGCAACCACTATCCCTGCAAGGCTTAGGATTTATATAAAAGACATGCAACATTTACATAATTAGAAGTTCCAAAAATAGATGACGATTTATATAAAGAACCTCAATCTTTTACATGGTTAGAAGTTTCAAAAATAGATGAAATATATTTAGTACAATTTTATTGATGAGATGAGTTTCATAGAACCTAAACTTTTTTTGGTAAATTGAGAGCTATTTATACAAGGGATTTTTTTTTTAAGACACTATGCAAATTTTTTCTTACAAACAATTAATGTAATTTTAATTTTAAAAGCCTAATGATATAGTTTTATATTTAGTAGTAATTAATGATGATAATAAAAGTTGCATTTTGATTTATTATTGTTTGTGTTATTTTCTAATACAATCAACTAGTGTTAATTGTAAACTTAAGTAGACATTATTATCTACCTAGTTGTGACAACTATCCTTTGCTAATGTTGGGCCTCTTCCCATTGTTATATATAGTGTGCATCCTCTTCAAGACAACTAATAACATATATACATTTGTTGTTTTGTTCTATGTAGTCTAGGCTCATTTATGATCCAGGATAGACCTAGATTTTTACATGCTATTAGGCGGGCTCTTTTTAGCCTGCTTATGTGAGAGCATATTCAGCTCCCTAATTTAGGCATTGAAAATCAAGTTTTTTTATTTTCTTCCATATTGATTGTTTCTTTTATTTGTAGATTTGTATGGGGTCTTTCACCACACACAGATCTACCACAATGCTCATTGTCTTCATATCTGAATGAGTGAATGTACCTCCTCTATAGACAAACCATGGCACTATTTCTCATTTGTAATTGGCAATAAGAACCGACTTGCAAATTGCTCTATGACATTTCCTTCAAATTTGGACGCAAAATGCGACGTTGTTGAGGTCACAATTAATGCGATGACAATTCTAATGTATTTATGAGTGGATCATAGTCAAGACCGATTTTCATCTTCTTTATTTACTCCCTTAGTTTCTCTTAAGGGGGGTGTTAGTGTTCTTTTCTAATGCACTAGAAAAGGGGGGTGTTGGTGTTATTTTCCAATGCACTATTTTCTAATGCACCAACTAGTGTTAGTTGTAAGTAATTGTAAGCTTACTTAGGCATTCTTATCTACCCGGATGTGATAAATATCCTTTGCTAATTTTGGGCATATTCCCATTGTTATATATAAGGTATCCTCTTCTATCTAAGACAACAATAACATATATACATTTGTTGTTTTTTTATATAGACTCTATGGTCATTTATCATACTAGGTAAACCATATTTCTACAATTACAATTTGATGACAAAATATGATTAGAGGATAACAAATTGCTCTAAATAATATATCACATTAAAAACTATAAAAATGTTAAATCATATGTTTTTGTTATAAAATTGGAAATCTTTTTATGCCATTTTCTCCTAAAATATTATGTCAAAAAATATTTCCCCCATTGTGATTATTATTCTACATTTTAATTATATTATTTATTAGCATTTTTTCTCAAACATAAGTATATTAAATTTAATTCCATATATCATTTCGTAAAACACCTTCTCTTTTTACCATATATCCATTTTTGTTTTTTTCGACTTTTCTTTTCCTTCCCATTTTTGGTTTTTTCAGCTTTTCCTTTCGTTCTATAGAAGGAATATATACTCATTAATTTTTAAAAACTCATATACAATCATGGGCAAACAAAATTTTATAGAACTTTCCTTACACAATGTTAGCAAAGTAATAGTTGCAACTTTATATCATAACACAAAGGCAAGCAATATCCAGCGTGATGTAGAGTCTTAAAGACTCTACAGACAGGATGGCCCTGCAACCACGCTTGTGGGATTCCATACCCTTGGACATTTATGCTCTCATCCACATCCATGCTCCCATCCTCTAATCGGCGTACTCTAATTCCCTCGACGTTCACACCTCCGACGTCCTTGACGTAGCAGCCCTCCACTTCCACATCGTTCTTTGTTTTTGTCTGTTTCAATTGCCATGCCATGCGCCCATGCAATCCAACCATGCATATGACTTCAAATTTCAATTGGACAAAGAGTTGGGCTTGAAATTTGAACTTGAACTTGGTAAGGAGGCGGGAAATTTGAACTTGAATTGAGATAACATGTACCTCTGTTTAGTGGTTATTTGTCTCCCGAGCAAATGCGCTTGGCTATCCTCAGATAATAGAACCATTCTGGAAGCAGGGTTCCTCAAAGAATCGATCACAACCATCTCAAATACATCAAGATTTGCGATATTCCTGGCACATTGACAACTTTCACGATATTCCTAGCAGATTAACAACTTTCAGGGAAAGAAGAGGCGGAGACGCACCGACCGAGTCCGAACCGATCAAAATACCAGTGTGGCCAAAGATTGTGCTGAAGCTCTTTTCCTGTATCTATAGAAATGTTGAATTGCCTCAAAGAAAAAGAAATGGAGGATGGAAAGATTAAGAAGTGCACTAGTTTCGAAGTGGTGATTGTACACCTGTGGAGGGGAAAAAGCATGACATGAGATCTCAACGGTGTTGTTCCCAGTGGAATTCAGGTCGAGAATGGAGCCCCTCATTGCCAGAGAATACGCGGGCAACACCGTAGTATCAGGATATTCTATAATAGATTAGCCATTCCCAGTGTTGGTGTAGAAGGTCCAAGAAGGGTTGTCCAAAATAGGCAATGACTATATCTAGTTTGTGATAGATTAGATGGAAGTCCATGAGGGAATACCTTGTGCAACGAACAATTTTTCGGTGGTTGCATGGTGGAGGATGCGAAATATCCGTGGGGAAATCCTCTTCATCTGAGCCATGCTATGAGCTTTAGCCACTGCGTGTAAACATTATTTGCAGGATCTAGAAACTTTCAGTCATTGATTCTGTATCATATTTAAAGCGGAATTTAAATGAATTAGAATACCTGGATCCATTTTGCTTATCAAAACGATCTGTTCCTCCGCAGCAAGACAACGAGCCTTCTCGCACAGAAAACCTCAGCTGTAATTCACTGCTCAGACTGGAAATCGATTTCTCTCCCTTACCCTTTGCTCATGCGCCTTCAGATCATTCAGATGGGTATTCTGAAGGTTCCTTTTATAGGCAGAGAGGGGACCGGTTTCCCTAAGAACGTTATACTCCACCTGTCCATCAAGGTAGGATATTCGACACGGTTTCAAAATTGTTACCAAGGGTTTCGGCTGCCAACACATCCGGCTGCCAACACGTTCCGTCTGTTCATATGGGTCAAAAACTGATTTAATAAATTAGTCTTACATTCTCCCACTTGGCACATATGATAACTTAATGTTAGAGTTTAACAGAGTAGACATTAGGTGTGCCATAAGTCATATTCATCTTGGTTTTCAGTTTTCTCATCATAATACTATAATTAAACAACCTAGTAATGCGAGTCGTGACGGTTCCATGTCAATAAGACGACATAGTCCCTTTCATGCACCACAACATTAGTAACTTGTTTAAATTAGTCTGTAAAGAAAAGATTTCATAAGGTCCAACAATAATGTCCCTTGTCAGAGACTATTCCTATTATTATGCATTTATTCTCATACATGTACGTACACATTTTAAAATAGGATTTATCAAACAGAAACACCTTTATTAAGATCTCAAAGTGTCAAATAAGACAAACATCATTGTGTGATCCATATCATAAAAGTAGCAATTGTTATGTGCTACGTTCAATTTCCATTCTGTTATCATGTTCCTTAAATGTCTTTGGTGGCAATCCTTTTGTCAATGGATCTATAACCATAAGCAATGTGCTTATGTGTTCAATTGACACTCGTTGTTTCTGAACTTCTTCTTTTACGGCAAAGTATTTCAGCTCCATGTGTTTAGCACCATTAGAATACCTATCGTTTTTAGAGAGAAGAATACAGCTGCGGCATTATCACAATAAATCCTCAGCGGCTTGGCAATAGAGTCGACAACCCCAATTCCTGAGATAAAATTTCGCAACCACAATCCATGAACCGTGGCCTCAAAGCATGCCACAAATTCAGCTTCCATAGTGGATGAAGCAGTGATAGTTTACTTCGCAATTTTCCATGATATTGCTCCTCCAAACTCCCATTCAGAAAGGCAGTTTTCACATCCATTTGGTGCAGTTCTAAATCATAATGAGCTACTAATGCCATAATGATTCTAAATGAGTCCTTCTTGGAAACAGGAGAGAAGGTCTCTTTATAGTCAATGCCTCCTTTCTGAGTGAAACCTTTGGCCACAAGTCTAGCTTTATGTCGTTCGATATTACCCTTAGAGTCGTGTTTGGTCTTGATGACCCATTTACAGCCAACTTTCTTGTATCCTTCGGGCAATTCAATGAAATCCCAGACTTCATTTTGGTCCATCGATTTCAATTCATCATTCATGGCATTAATCCATTTAGCAGAATCATTACTTTCTATGGCTTGTGAAAATGAAACCGGATCCTTACACGTTCCTATATCAAAATCAAATTCTTGTAGATAAACCACATAATCATCCGAAATAGCAGACCTC
>JASDQU010242485.1:44952-61514 GCA_032191745.1 Picea mariana | reverse complement strand
ATATTTTGAATGAAGCCTACCTCGTGGTTCCATGAATGAGTTTGAATTGTTGGATTCATTAGTTAATGCATAATACATTTCTGTATCCTATTAGTGAATACTCATGTCCTCCATACCTCGTTAGTGTAAATCTTTAAGTATCAAGGACTTTCACCCTTGTTCGTATATGAAGTATATGTCCATCTCTAAAATCTTCTTCATATTTAATAAGATTACTCTTTATGTATGTTTGGTCCAAATAAAGATTCCCCTTTAATTACAGAACATTGTGTTGCATGCCCATGCTTTGGTTTAAATATTTTTTTCTTGCTTTAGATCAATTATGTAAAAACTTTTAGTGACAATGAGTTTTATCATGTATTGAGGGATACCCCTTCTCACTATTGGAATCATCCATTTCAACCTAAAGTAGGAATGTGATCTAAATTGTAGTGGATTCCCAATATAGTTCCCGAATGAAAAAAAATCCACCCAATCCAGTTCGTATATTTGGAGAAAAGACAAAATCATCACCTATAGGAAAGTTCGTAGCACATGTTATCATTGGCACTGCAAACTATAACAGTATGAAAAACTTGAGCCATGGGAAGGATCCCAACTGTCGAGGAAGGTTAGAATGGTCTCCTAGGAGTTAGTTGGATATGAGGGACATGTGTTCCATCTGCAGATCAAGCAGAATGACCTGTTTCAAAAGGCATTTATCACAATAGACAAGATCCCTAAAAATAGGAATTTGTTAGGTTTTTGTTGGAATCTTTTGTAACAAGACTCCTAAATGGAGGGGGATCTTATGTATCTCCTTGGTTTTGACCTCCTTAGGATATATAGAGCTCATTCACTATATATGAAATAGATTTTGAGAAGGAAATGGTTGGATTCATGATCCAAGAGAGGAGAGAGCTAGAGGAGCAGTTGAGTTTCTCATTTGTAAGCCTGAGGGCATGTGTTATAGGCATTTTTTCCATTAAAGATTCATGAAAGTTGTGATACTAGACTGTTTTTCTCTTATTTCCATTCTTTCTTATCATCTTGTTTGAGTAATATTTACATATTTTGAAGATCAAAAGCTTCCTTTGGTTAATGGATTCATGAGCTGCAAAGGATTTGTGGTAATTGCATGTTAATCATTGATTATTGTTCAAGCACTCTTTAATATATCTTACAGAAAGGATGCTTGTTATGTGGATATTGTTCTTCTTTTTAACCTTTCAATGTACCCATGGGAAAGGAAAGAGGAAACATCATTCACATGCAACTGATATGGAAGAGCCCTCATCTCAGAAGAAGGAAAAGGAATCGAAGGATGAAGGAATCAAAGGATTATTTTATTTTGGAATTCATTGTACCTTATTTTATTATGGAATTCGTCAATCTCATGGAGGATCTAATCAACCACATAAGGTTGCAACATGATAATAAATCTTTCCATTGACATATAAATGCAACATGTTGAAAGTAAATATGAACATATATCTTACACAAATAGTTTCACCATCAAATAAATAAAAAGCACAATGTAGGGTTATCTTAGACAAGCACAGAATAGCGAGCAACACCACAATAGAGACATTTTTGGAGTCTAAGGTTCTTTGGTTGAATAATCAATTGGGTCCTAATCTTTTTTCCTCCATTGAGGTTCTTTCAGAGATGAATTCACTTTTACTTAGTTTTTGCTTCACCCAAATAAATCCATAGGCCCCACTCCTAACCTTTGCAAGTGTTTGTCATTGGAAGAGCTTAGGTAGTGGGACAATATGCTAATACGGTAGTTTCTAAGACTTTAACTTCTCTTTCTTTATCATAGAATATTTTGTTAATCAACAATGCATCATAAGGGAACTATCCCATTTCCCCCAAGAAAATAGATGCATTCATTCAGAACCCAGTGGAAATAGTTTCTATATAAGTGCATATACGGAAGCCAACTGCTTCCGTATGTGTGCATATACAAAAATGGTTGTCTTATGTATATGCACATATACGAAAGTTGACCACTTCTGTATATGCATATATACAAAAATGGTAGTCTTTCGTATATGCGCATATACGAAAGCCGACCACATTCGTATATGCGCATATACGCAAGTGGTAGGCTTCTATATATGCACATATATGGAAGTAGTTGGCTTCCATATATGAACATAGACATAATTCAGCCATATACCGAAGCCAACATGAAAATACGGAAGTGGTCAGATTCTGTATATGCGCATATACAGAAGTGGCCCGCTTCTGTATATGTGCATATAGGGAAGTCGACCACTTTCGTATATGCACAAATACATAAGTGGTCGGATTTCGTATATGCACATATACCAAAGCTAACCACTTCTGTATATGTGCATATACCGAAGTCGACCACTTACATATATACACATATATGGAAGTGGCGGGCTTCTGTATATGCACATATACAAAAGTCAACCACTTTTGTGTATGGGTTTCGTATATGCACATATATAGAAGCCGACCACTTCTGTATATGCACATATATGGAAGTGGTCAGCTTCCACATATGAGCATATATGGATGCGTTCGAATTTTGTATATGCACATATACGAAAACTGACCACTTCCATATATGTGCATATACAAAATCTCACCAATTTTGTATATGTGTATATACAGAAGTGACCAACTTTCATATATGTGCATATACGAAAGTGGACCACTTCCTTATATGCGTATATACATAAGCCGACCACTTGTGTATATGCGCATATATGAATGTGGTCAGCAAATGTATATATGCATATACAAAATCCAACCATTTTCGTATATGCGCATATATGAAAGTGGTCTGGTTCCATATATGCGCATATACGGAAGTGGTTAGCTTCCATATATGCACATATACAGAAGTAGTCAACTTCCGTATATGTGTAGTATATGCACATATATGGAAGTTGACCACTTCCGTATATGTGCATATATGGAAGCTGACCACTTCCATGTATGTGCATATACAGAAGTGGCCAGCTTCCGTATATGTGCATATATGGAAGTGGTCAACTTCTGTATATGTGCATATACGGAGGCCGACCATTTTTCGTATATGTGATTATACGGAAGTGGTCAGCTTCCGTATATGCGCATATATAGAAGTGGTCAGCTTTCGTATATGTGCATATACRGAAGCTGACCATTTTTGTATATGCACATATACGGAAGTTGACTAGATTCCGTATATGCACATATACGAAAATGGTCAGCGTCCATATATGCACATATACAAAAATGGTCGGCTTTCGTATATGCGCATATACAGAAGTCGACTACTTTCGTATATGTGCATATACCAAAATGGTCATATTTAATATATGCGCATATACGGAAGCCGACCACATTCATATATGTACATATATGCAAGTGGTCGACTTCTATATATGCGCATATAGGGAAGTGGTCGACTTCCGTGTATGCGCATATACGAAATTTGGTTACTTTTGTATATACACATATATGAAATTGGAAGTTTTTGTCTGTAAATGCGTATTTATGGAAGTTGACTTTCGTATATGTGCGCTTCCATATATGCACATTTACAGAAGTGTGCATATAAGGAAGCCTCCTTCCGTAAATGCGCATTTGTGGAAGTTGGCTTCTGTAAATGCACATTTATGGAAGTCGGCTTCCTTATATGTGCACTTACGTATATGCACATATACAAAATACAACTTCCATAAATGCACATTTACGAAAGCGTGCATATACAAAAGACGCCTTCCATAAATTCACATATACAGAAGTGTTGAGCTTCCCTAAATGTGCATATATGGAATCCGTCTTCCGTAAATGTGCATTTATGGAAGTTGAATTTCGTAAATGCACATTTACGGAAGTTGGATTTCTTATATGTGCACTTTTGGAAGTGGTCAACTTCCATAAATACGCATTTAAAAATGAAAACTTCCATATATACACATTTACAAAAGATGACCACTTCCATAAATGCAAATTTACAGAAGTTGACCACTTCTCTCTCCCCTTTCCTCCCTTTCTCTCTCTCTCTCCCCCTCCATCCCTCATCCCCCACTACCACACACACACTCTCTCTCTCCCTTTGTCCTTCTCTCTCTCTCTCCCTTCCCCTCTCTCTCCTTTTCCCTCTCTCCCTTCCCTTCTCTCTCTTTACCTCTCTCTCCCTATCTCCCTCTAACTCTGTGTCTCCTCCAAAGAAGCACATGTGGAAGAACTTCCATATATGAACATATACAGAAGTCGACCACTTCCATATATGTGCATATACAGAAGGTGGATTATGTAAATCCTCTTATATGGAAGCACTTATGTATATGCTCTTATACAGAAGCCGACCACTTTTGTATATGAGCATATACGGAAGGTGGCTTTCGTAAATGCACATATATGGAAAGCGGGTTCTGTAAATGCTCATATGTTGAAGCCTTCCATAAATGTGCATATATGGAAGCATTCGATTTCGACAAATGCACATATATTGAAGCACTTCCATATATGTGCATATACGAAAGATGACTTCCATATATGGAAGCACTTCCATATATGCACATATATGAAGCCGACTTCCATAAGTATGCATTTACAAATCACAAATACCGTATATGCACATTTATGAAATCTAGTCACTTCCGTATATGCGCATTTACAGACAACAACTTCTGTATATGCACATTTACGGAAGTCGACTTCCATATATGTGCACTTCCATAAATGCACATTTATGGAAGTTGGATTTTGTATATGTACATATTCAGAAACACGAATATACAAAAGTTGACTTCCATAAATATGTATTTATGAACGATAGATTTCATGTATGCACATTTATGAAAGCCTACCACTTTTGTATATGCGCATTTGCAGACGACGGCTTCCGTAAATGCGCATTTGCAGACGATGGCTTCCGTAAACGCGCATATACGAAATATGTCATTCGTAAATACACATTTATGGAAGTCGATTTATGTATATACGCACTTCTGTATATACCCATATACTGAATCCAACTTCCATAAATGTGCATTTACAAAAGCATTCATATATGGAATTTGCGTTCCGTAAATGTGCATATACGAAATTTGTCGTCTGTATACAAAAGGGAGGGAGGGAAAGAGGGGAAAAAGGGGAGGAAATTCATCTTCCATAAATGTGCATTTACGAACGATAGATTATGTATATGCACATTTACAGAAGACAACTTCCATATATGCGTACTTCCGTAAATGCACATTTATGGAAGTTGGATTCGGTATATGCACATATACATAAGCGTACATATGCAGAAGCCAACTTCTAGAAGTGCGCATTTACTAACGACGGATTCTGTATATGTACATTTACATAATTTGGTCGCTTTTGTATATGCGCATTTACAGATGACAGCTATTGTATATGCACATTTACGAAAGCCAACTTCCGTATATGTGCGCTTCCATAAATCCACACTTATGGAAGTTGGATTTCGTATATGTGCATATACTGAAGCATGCATATACAAAAGTCGACTTCCATAAATATGCATTTACGAACGAAAGGTTCTATATATGTGCATTTACAGAAGTTGACCACTTCTGTATATGTGCATTTGTGGATGAGAGCTTCCATAAATGTGCATATATGAAATTTTTCATCCATAAATGCACATTTATGGAAATTTCCTTCTGTATATTTTCACTTCTATATATGCGCATATATAGAATTCAACTTCCATAGATGCACATTTACAAAAGAGCACATATAAGGAATCTGACTTCAGTAAATGCACATATACAAAATCTGTCATTCATAAATGCACATTTATGGAATTCATCTTACATATATACATGCTTCCATATATGCACATATACTGAATCCAATTTCCATAAATGTGCATTTATGGAAGAACACATATACAAAAGCCTTCTTTCGTAAATGCACATATCCATAATTTGTCGTCCTCATACAAAAGGGAGGAAGGGAAAGGGGGTAGAGGGGAAGAGAAGCCAACATCCATATATGTGCATTTACAGACGACATATTCTGTATATGCACATTTACGGAAGGTGGCTTCCGTATATGTGAGCTTCCATAAATGCACATATACGGAAGCGATCAACTTTCGTAAATGCACATATATGAAATATGTCGTTCGTAAATGTGCATTTGTGGAAGTTAGCTTATTTATATGCATGCTTTGGTATATGCGCATATACTGAATCCAAGTTCCATAAATGTGCATTTATGGAAGCATGCATATACAAAATCCTCATTCCGTAAATGTGCATATGTGAAATATGTCGTCCGTATAGGGAAGGGAGGGAAAGGGGGGCAGAGGGGGAGGGAAGTTAACTTCCACAAATGCACATTTACATTGAAGAAAAGTTTCTTCCCATACTTCAATCATTCATTCTTCTTCTTCTTCTTCAACACTTTCTTTGGAGAGATTACACTTTGATTTTCTTATAGCAGGTGGATCACTAACCATGTTTCCACTCTCTCCACACCCTTGAAACATTTGATGATGGACCTACCATGTCCATGCTACATTAATTTTGTTTCATTGTCTAAATTAAGAAAAAATAATGGTTTTTTTTCTTGGTCTAAATTGTTTGATTTATGTTTTTTCTTCACCACCCTTTAAAGACATCCAGGAAGGAATTCCTTACTACTATCTAGTTGTGTATGTATCCCTTTCAATAATATCCCCTCCAAAATATGGTAATTCTTTTTAAAGTATTTGAGTTTGAATCTCTCTACTTTATTTCCCTTTGAATCCATTCCTAGTTATCCATCAAAGTTATTTTTCTTATTATTTTGGTAGAGAAACCTTTGCATTTGGTTAGGCTTCCTTCATGTGGTTGGTCTCAATAAAAATTCTACACCTAATATGTGTACTTTCGTAATCTAGTACCTAGGTTCATCGAGAATCATCGAACTATATTATGACCTTATTATGCAAAGATATACTTAGTGAAACTATACATAGATTAATAAGTGTGACAATTCCATCGATGCTATGCTTTAGGTTAGTTTTATTAAATTTATCCAAGGAATTTGTATTACTTATAAAATTATTGTGTCATATAAGTAGATGGGAGAGATTCAATAATCTGACTTAAAATAGTGTAGTAAAGATAAACATTGAAATTAGGTTAAATTTAGAACCATCATTTGAAGAAGATGTGAACTCTACCTTAAAACCATAGTCCTTTCTATAACCCTACAACATTTATAATTAATTTAAAAAACAACTAGGTAATCCTTAAAATAAAATGATGTTGTCTAACTATTCTACGTTTTGGCCTTTTTTAACCAGAATCTGACGACATAAATTTGCACAAAATCACAATTTTTTGTTGTTTAAATTGGATTTTTGAATGCGTATACTGAATCCAACTTTCATAAATGCAAATTTATGGAAGCGTGCATATACATAATCCAACTTTCATAAATGCACATTTATGGAAGCGTGCATATACGAAATCCATCTTCCGTAAATGTGCATATATGAAAGCCACCTTCTGTTAATGTGCATTTATGGAAGCCAACCTCTGTCAATGCACATTTATGGAAGTGGCATTCATATATGTGCATTTACGAAATTTTTCTTCAATTTATGCTCATATACGGAAGTGGTCAGCTTCTTTAAATGCACATTTATGGAAGTCAGCTTCCATAAATGCGTGCTTTCGTATATGAAAATATATGAAATCCAACTTCCATAAATACACATATACAGAAGCGCGCATATAGGAAATCTGTCTTTCGTAAATGCACATATACTAAAGTTGTCATTCGTAAATGTGCATTTATGGAAGTCCGTTTTTGTATATGCGCACTTCTGTATATGCACATATATACGTAATCCAACTTCCATAAATGTGCATATGTGGAAGTGTGCATATACAAAAGTTGCATTCTGTAAATATGCATATACGAAATTCACCTTCTGTAAATGTGCATTTATGAAAGTTCGCTTCCGTATATGCGCCCTTCCGTATATGCACATATACAGAATCCAACTTCCATAAATGTGCATTTACGTAAGTGCGCATATACGAAAGTCGCCTTCCATAAATGAAAATTTATGGAAGTTGGCTTCCTTAAATACACATTTATTGAAATCAACTTCTGTATATGTCCACTTTCGTATATGTGCATATACATAATCCAACTTCCATAAACTTGCATATACGTAAGCACGCATATGCGAAAACTTCTTAGCATTGGTGTCTGATATTTCTATCCAGATGTACTTATTGATATGGTCCATCTTATGAAGCCAAATGTGAGGAAAATTTATCTTCTTTATGTAACAAGCTATGCCTCTAATACCTCTGTGATAGGAATTATTGTTCCATGTCGACCATAAGACAAATCCTTCTATGTTAGGGACCTTAGATTTGTCATGCTCCCACATTTCAACTAAAAAAAGAATATCAATATCACTCTAGATCCAACTTAACATAGGACCTTTGCCATATTTATTATTAGCACATATACGAAAGCTCTTTCATATATGTGCATATATGAAAGTGTTTTCGTATATGCACATATAAGATAGAGCTTCCATATATGCGCACATATATGGAAGCGTTTATGTATATGTGCATATGCCATATATGCACATAGAAATCGCTTGAGTATATATGGAAGCATTGAATATGTATATGCGCATATATGGAAGTGCTCTTGTTTATGTGCATATATAGGAGCTCTTCTATATATTCGTACATATATTTTATATGCACATATACAAAAGCGCTTATGCATATGTGCATATCTACAAATTTATTTCGTTGGTGCATATTCTATATGTGTAGATATAAAAAATCACTTATGTATATGTGCATATATAGAAGTGATTTCATATATTTGTCCATATACATAAGCGCTTCGGTATATGCCATGTGTTGATCATAATCCCTATAAGTAGTGTTTAGGGTATAGCCCATGGTTTTAGAATTGAATAATTCCTTGGATTAAAAGTCCATTCCTTGGTGCACCAAACCTTAGAATCAAGCAAATATGCCACTCATGGGGCTTGTCTCTTGATAAGGAGCCATGTGATAGGCCTTGAAGCATCACTTGGGAGAGAAGACTCTTTCCTAGTACACCAAACCTCATAATTAGGGCCTTAACTCACTCTTGGTCATATATTCAATTTACAAGGAATGTCACATGGTCCAAGGTCATCTTCATTACCCATATGTCTCAGAAGTATTTCCTTTAGGGAATAAGCCCCTATATTTTATAATTGAATCATTGATGGTACAAGGATACCCTTCCTTGATGTGACAAATACCATGATTAATACCTTATCCCAATCCTAGGCCAATGATTATATTAAGAGGTCTTATCACATGGTATAGGGATGAATTGATGGCCAATTTTTCTTACAAGTAGGTATTTCAAGGGAAAACATCTACATTTTGGACTAGAAGCATGCTTTGATTGAGGATACCCTTTCATAGCATGCCAAATCCAAACATCAGGCCCTTGTACCATGTTGTCCACCAAGATGTCCCTCTATGACGAATTATTCCAAGGCATCAACTAGAGGTACGAGACCTCCCAAATCCAAGCCATAAAGGAAGAATCATTTGGCCAAAGTAAGTAGAACCCTTTATGTTCTTAAGGTATTTCTTTAAAGCACTTTCACTACATTTTTGGAATAAAAATTTAAGAGAGAGGAGATAGATCTTAATAATAGATATTTGAGCATGTCACTACATTTTTGGAATAAAAATTTAAGAGAGAGGAGATAGATCTTAATAGTAGATATTTGAGAATAATCACACCAAGCCTTTATATTGGGTAAATTCATCCCTCACTATATGGCATATAAGTTGAAAATATCGAGATATAGAAGATTATGAAGAAAACAAAAAAATCTATAAAATCATGAAAGGGCATAAGAAAAATCACATTCATTCATATTTAGGGCATATAACATACTAAAAAATTAAAAAATGAATCTAGTAATTTAAATACTCCACGTAAGAATAAAAATCATTCATGAAACACAATATGGAATAATATCCAATTTATTAAAATTATCAAGGAGATAATAAGGTTCTAAATCCTAGAATAACAAATATCAACAACCTATTGTGTAATATGTAGATACAAAGGAATATCAAGGGATACAAGATACAAAATACTAGATCACTTCCTTCCAAGAATTATAGTGACACTTTTCCATAGAAATGTAATAAAATAATGGGCAATGAGACATGAATAAATGATTACAAAACTCAGGGGAACAAACCAATAACTAGACTGGAAAATATTTAATTTAGCTACTATTGGGGATTCTCTATACTTTGTTATAGGAATCTCTCTTATTGATTTGAAGTGTTGTTCTTGAAGATGTTCCATCCAGGGGAACTATATTGGGAATCCACTACAATTTAGATGGTATTCCTACTTTATGTTGAAATGGATGATTCCAATAGTGAGAAGGGGTATTCCTCAATACATGACAAAACTCGTCACTAAAAGTTTTTACATAATTGATCTAAAGCAAGAAAAAAATCTTTAAACCAAAGCATGAGCATGCAACACAATGTTCTGTAATTAAAGAGGAACCTTTATTTGGACCAAACATGTAATCTTATGAAAGATGAAGAAGATTTTAGAGATGGGCAAATACTTCATATACCAACAAGGGTGGAAGTATTTGATACTTAAAGATTTACAAAATATCGTAAACACTAACGAGGTATGGAGGTCACGAGTATTCATTTATAGGATATGAAAATGTATTATGCATTAACTAATCAATCCAACAGTTCAAACTCATTCATGGAACCATGAGGTAGGATTTATTCAAAATATATAATAAATTCATCACATAGATTTAGAACAATAGTACATATCATGAACCTCCTACCCCCATGATAATAACTCTTTAGGCATTCAAATAATATATCATAAAATGAATTTTTATGTTCAGAATCTCGTACAATATTAATAAGCACAATATACAATATTAACAAGCATAATAGGCTAAGGCATTGAGGCATAATTTGTTTTTGGTGATTGTGAATATGAGGAGTTTTCCTAAGAGTTGTGCAAATGAAGAAGAAGAAAAGTATCATGGAACAAGAAGTTTCATACAAACAACTGAAAGATGTTATGGACTAGATTGCGAGAGTGGTGAATCCTTAAAATGTAGTTAACACTATAGAGATACCTTGCTTAAATATTTTATGTGATTTCTTCTCCCAACGAACTACCAGAAATAAATTTTCTCATGAGTTCTCGATCCTTTAGTCTAGGTTATTTTCTACCATTTATCACTTACTTTATAGTGGGAAGTGTCTTCTTGGAGATTTTTATCACCAACAATGTGTAAGTTTTAAGACTATGAAATAAAGCAATGCATATATATTTTTAAGAAAAACATAAATTAATCAATGACTCACACACATAGTACACAAAGATTTACGTTGGAAACTCTTAACTGGGAGAAAACCAACCTTCCTTTGCATCACACCTCTCAACTCTTCATTGTATTAATTTCACCATTCACAATACAATATATGTACACAATATTTTAGGTATTTTGCAGCTACCAAAAGCCTAATCCCTTAGTTCAAGATTAATTTAGAAAACCGCAAAATATAGCGAAAAAATGCCCCCAAAAAATTTCAGGATCCTGCCCCGAACGTTCCACATAACCAGGGAGAAATCAGGCTTCTTCCCCTCCACAGGTGTACAATCACCACTTCAAAACTGGTGCACTTCTTGATCTTGTCATCCTCCATTACTTTTTCTTTGAGGCAATTCAACATTTCTACAGGCATGAAAAATAGCTTCAGCTCAAGCTTTGGCCACGGTGGTATTTTGATCAGTTCGGACTGGGTCAGTGCGTCTCCGCCTCTTCTTTCCCTGAACGCTGTCAATCCGCCAGGAATACCCTGAAAGTTGTCAATCCGCTAGGAATATCAAAAATCCTGATGTATTTGAGATGGTTGTGATCGATTCTCTGGGGAACCCCGCTTCTAAAATGCTTCTATTATTTAAGGATAGCCAAGCCCATTTTCTTAGGGGACAAATAACCACTAAACAAAGATACCTCAATTCAAATTCAAATTTCCCACCACTTTACCAAATTCAAGTTCAAATTTTAGGCTCGCCTCTTTATCTAATTCAAATTTGAAGTCATATGCATGGTTGGATTGCATGGGCGCATGGCATGGCAATTGAAACGGAGAATGATGTGGGAGGGGAGGTCTGCGACGTCAAGGACGTAGGGGGTGCGGATGTCAAGGGCATTAGAGTACGTCGGTTAGAGGATGGGAGCATGGATGTGGATGGGTATGGAAGCCCATGAGCATGGTTGCACGGCCATCCTGGATATTGCTTGCCATAACACAAACTTATACATGAAATATATGTACACAACTCTCGCAAATATTTAATTATGGGGGTTGAATAGAAATATTTTTTGGCACAACAAGGCATAAAATATCATGCAATTGCATGGCTGCAGTTAAATGATTTTTGGTTTTCCCTGGCAATTCATCCAAATATGCCCTTTAACCATGATCTTTATCCTTTACACAAATTGTTGTGCCCACGATACAAGTTCTCAGTTTTCTGTGGCAAACTACCCAGACATGCTTCCAGACATGAAAATATAATCTTGAAGAATCTTTGTTGCACATATCATATCTCAAGCACAACACAAATTGTATCGTGCGCACACCAGTCTATGTAGAGGAGAAAAAACATGTCATGTCATATCTGCACATCTGACCATACATGGTCTATAAATGTAGGCTGCATACATATGCTTTATTCCAACAAAAAAACAACGGATATTGTAACTTCACATGTAATCCTCCAACTCTTTTGTATGCAACTATTTTCTTTCATGGCAAGACTCGAGCACCAGGAAAATATCATAGAATTACAGATAACAACCTATGAAAAAATGACAAATAACACAATTGCAGATTGACTGGTGGGTGCAGGGGATGAACACCGTAAATCGCCCAAAAAAAAAATAACAATCCAAAAAAAAGGAAAAAAGAAAAGCTCCAACCACCGCCGCTACATCCCAATCCTGCAAGGCCGAATCAAAGAAAAGAAACCAGCGAGGACCAAACCAGTGAGAAAACACGAAGAGGTCGAACTACACCACCAGGGCCCCAAAGCACAAACCCCAGGCAAACAAACAAAGCCAACAACCCAGGAACCAACGAACCAACAAAAGCCACCGACCCACTGAACAACATATGTATCTCCAACGATTACGAAACTGCAGCCGAAGCAGAAAAGGAACCAGAAACATACAAGGAACATGCGACTACAAATAAGCAAACATTCTTACTTGCAAACTGCAAACACTGAACAACAAACAAGGAATACAAAATGAAACTATGGCATCGAAACTTACTTAAAAACGATGAAATGCAGAAGCGTAGGTCGAATCACGAGAGAAACAACAAAAAACAACAATCGAGAAACCATTGAAGAAGAACCACTCATCAACCCAGTAAACAATGTATCTAGCTTCATCTAGCTTCAACGATTACGAGGATGAAACATACAATGGCAGCACTCGACAAACCAACAAAGAAGAAGTAGTCACTGAACCAGTAAACAATGTATGTAGCTTCAATGGCAGAACAAGGATGAAACATACAATGGCTATTGAACTGACATGTACTTCGAGAACCGTATTTACATAAACATTTAAGACTCTTAGGCCATCTAAGGACCTCGCGGTATGCAAACATTTAAGTTGTTAGTGGTGTTGGAGGATGTCGCGTCATGTAAACATTTACGCTGTCATTCCTATTGAGGCATCTCGAAATAAGTGTCAATAAATTTCAAGAAATATACAAATCTTGGATATGAAAACATTTCAATATGCTTAGTACATATCAAAACTGACGGATATATTCGGGTAGCAGAAAATGTTAATACAAACATTCGAATTAATGATAGCATTAATCGACCTTCAAGCAATATACAGGAAAAATATATGATTAAAACATACTATCTACCAGAAAAAGTTTGGATATGTTGCCATATACTACATTGGGAATAGCGAAGATGATAATAAGATCTCCAATCTCTTAGCCAATCAGATCAATACATATATGTTACTTTTTAATATATAAAAATATATACTTTTAATTCCATACCTCCAACAATAAGTATTGTGCAAATATTTCTGGTAAAAAGACAAATAGCCCCTCTATGTCTACGGCAAGGACTAATAAAACATTTGAATGTACTCCCTATCCAACGCCTTAAAAAACTATGTGTGAACCCTAATTTCCTTACCGAGTATATTAGTGAATTCTGAGAAAAATAAAGTATATGTAAATATAGGTGAAAGATTCAAATTGATTATAAATGAAGAAGTTGACTTAGAAAAATGAAGAGCAATAACTCGTAAATGCAGTTTAATTAAATTCAAAGCAAGTGGGAGTAGGAAGGGAAGGCAAGGCAAGGCAGGCGTGGTGTAATAACTCGTAAATGCGGTTTAATTGAATTCAAAGCGCGTGGGAGTAGGCAGGGCAAGGCAGGCGTGGTGTATTAAGTTTCAGGAAAGTGGAATGCCGAGAAAGGAGTAGGCTAACTCGAAAGCAATCTTCCCTCCCGAGTAGCTTTACGACAGTGGCTTTTCGGTGAGGCGAGCATGGTCGTACAACACGTGTTCCCATATGCTACATTCGCACTTCCATGCATCCATCCAACTACCATGCATCCATGCTCCAACTTTCCAACTCTGACCGATCCTCCCGTGGCTGACGATGTAACACAAAACAGGCTGAACAGTAAACGCCGTGAGAAGCCATTTCGAATTCTGTGAACGCCCCTCCACGCCCATTTTCAAATTTGAATTTCAAATTTGAAATGAATTGAATGGACACGCTATACATTATTCCCTCCACGCCCCATTTTTTAATTTGAAATGAGCTGGGATTTTTCCCCTGGGACGAATGCTCTCAGAATGCCAGGCAGAGCTCAACGATCTCCTGCAGGATCTCTGCAATCCACAAGAGGCGGACATTTTGTTTGTGAAGCTGCTAGAGTCAATGAAGGAATGTCTTGATAAAAGTGTGATTGAGGGAGACTTCAAGCAGTTCTACGATGACCGGGGGATGCACTACATGAATCGGATGCTGTAGATGTTTGCTGCAACACCTGTTCCATGGGTGGGTGTAAAGTTCCGGAGATGCTGGAGAAGGTCAATGGCATTCGCTTTCCAACTTCTTAGTCCCTCCAGTATTTTTGAGCTTGTTGCAGATGCTCGTGGACCAGATCACTCAGAGGAGCTTAGAGATGGTCTATATGGTATGTAAATACATGGAAAACGTCATATTGCACGTCATTGACTTTTATTGCCAGTGCTATCCACATGGAAACATACTGCGGTCTGCTCACATCCAAGTTCCAGTTCATGGAAGATTTATAATGGGTAGTTTTCAATTTATAATCGCTTAGTATGAATGTATATCGGTCAGGCACCTTGATACTCTGAACACGCTCAGAAGCTTATTGAGGAATTGAAAGATATGTTCAATTCAATTTCGGTGGAAGATGGAGTATTAATCACTCCCCTCAACGACCTCCTTTCACGCCTTTCCATAATGGATAGCTTTGAACGTTTGAGAATCGATAGGAATTTCAGAATTGCCCTAAAATCAACCCTATATTATGTTTACTAAACTAGTTACTAGCACAGCCACATAATTGTGGTTGATGAACGCCGAAAGGAATATCTCATCTGCAAATAAACCTTAATTCTTTTTTGCCCTATATTATTTACAATCAAACTTTAATTAACATATTAAAATACAAACAAACCCTAATTTTTGCACAAACCTTAATTATAGTTTTAAAATGAAATAGTATGAAAAACTCAGCTGCCACATAATCCATGCAAATATGCAAATGGTCAGGTAGTCTCGCATTGCACGGAATTTACCAGGAAGGACAGAAGGACATCAAGAATTACTGAAAAAGTGGTAGTAAAAAAAAGATTAATCTACAAGCTATGAGTGGCAGCTGGGCCATTGATTAAAAAAAACCTAATACATTTTGAAAGTTCAATTTTAGGATAAACAGTTTGATTGCAACAAATTATGCGATCATCGACAAGTCCTTGAACATTCGTCTAAATATGAACATGATCTACGCGAACTCCCAAGGTTTCTTTTCATTACAGGGTATTCTGAATCCGATTCTTCCAATGGTGGAGTTTTATGAAGAAATTCTTGTAATGCAACTTTTTCATTTTGATCAGAGTTGGCCTTTATTTTTTCTCTGTGGGTTGAATGGTTTTGCATATTTTCTATAGATGGTGAAAGTAATTGATAGCTTCCAGCGCTTTATCTCCACCGTATGTTTACCTTGCAAACACAAATATCCAATTTTTTTTTATTAAAATTGTAAAAACTACTATTGATGTCTCGAAACCCTAGATGTTTTGAAAATAAAAAACGTACCCCAACAATGATTTTAACATTGATTGATTTTTTTTAAACTGTAAAGAGTACTCTTGATGTCTCGAAACCCTAGATGTTTTGCAAATAAAAAACGTACCGTAGCAATAATTTGAGGGTTGAAAATAA